>JACN01093207.1:0-23810 GCA_000787155.1 Scartelaos histophorus | reverse complement strand
ACATCCAACTCCTAACCACTTGAATGTGATCCCAGCATGCTTCTCTATGTTATGGGATATGTGGTGTGTAACCATTTGGTGGGAGGTGCAGCGGACACTCTTTAGCCGCTAGCACAGGGTAATTCTGGGTAATCGTGACGTAATGGGGCTGTTTAGGTGGGTGGGAGCAGGGTGCTCAGGGCAAGGGTCATTGTATTTTTTTCTTGGGCCCTCCTTCTTTTGCTCTTCGCTTGAGTGACTCATCAAAAAAGACCCTGTTCAGAGTGCGCTCCCCCTCCTCAGTCTGGCCCGATGAAAAGAGCCCTGGAGAGAGGGGGACAAAGGACGCACATGTGACAGACTATGGCCTCTGGGATGTGGGTCAGGATCGTGAACCCGCTTCCTCCATACACCCTGACAGTAGCTTTGTCTGCACACAATATGATACTGAATTAATGCTGCTTTTTCATCTTGCAAAAAGAAAAACATTGATGACATAACCACTGGATATAGTATAAGGTAAATTCATAATTTGTCTTTGTCCAAAATCAAAATGAAATCAGTCTATCTGAATGAAAAAAAAATCTTATTTTATTCATTTATTTTACCTTTCTCATGTAAAATTGCACACATTTTCTATAAATGTAATGTGTGCTACACTCAGTGTTAAATGGAAAGACAGAAAAATTAAGCCAAGTTCGTTTTTTTGTATCCACATAAAACATAACCACACACATAGTAGACATGGACAGGACAGAATCCAGTTAGCTCCAGCATTGTTGTAGTTACGTTTAGCAATATTGACCAACTCAAATGAATTGAAGACTACAAGAGCACGTATTTGGACAGAACTCATGTTTGAGGACAGGTGCACAGATTTTGGTACTGTTTTCCTCCCGGAGAACATAAAGCAAACGAAAAATTCAAACTAGACAAAGGTTTCACAGTGAAGACATTTCTCTGCTCATCCAAGCAGCTTCTTCAACCTTTTTCTTCACAAACAGAAAAAGCTGTTTGGATGAGCAGTGAAATGTCTTCACTCTAAAACCTTTCTCTAATTGACAGATTAGAATTATTCTTATTTAATGGATTATACCTGGATGACTGAGGGATTACACAGACAAACAAGAAATGTAAACAAACAGCGCACTACAACTCTGAGTAAGCTTATTATAATGGAAACCCAGGACAGGGTAGCCAAAAGCTATTATGTGTTAATTTAGCATATTATGCTTTAAATAATCAAGGGTTGAGACACTTTTACCAGTTTTGAGTGTTATAACTTTTGTACAGTATGAACTTAGGGATCATCATAAAATGATATTTCAGACTGTGCTTGTGGAGTCACAGGGCTGCACAGCAGAAGGCATGTTCAAATACAGAATGTACACAACTAGCCAGAGCTTAGTGCTGTAGTAACAGATTGTACGGCTTAAAGCATAGTGTGAGCTAATGAGTCAACAGGTAGAGAGCAGGGGACTAGTGACCTCAGGCTCCCAGCAGATGTGCCGAGTGCAGTGGCCTGGATGTGAACCGTGAGGGCTGTTAATATTGTCACGCTACAACACAATGAGCATTAGAGCAATGACCTCCCCAAACAGAATCACAAGGAGATGTTTGGATGGAAACAAACACCAAAGAGATGTCTTTAAAGTGTTAGAGCTTCGATAATGAAAGTGTCATGATGATGCACAGAAACAGTTTATCTTTGTTCAGATCACAATCACAGACACAATTCTGGAAACAGTCCTTAGCATTTCATTTCTGATGCAACGCTAATCTGCTGCAGCTGATGGATTCGGCATCTAGGTCAGAGTGGAACCACTGCAAAGACTTGTGAGACGCAGGGCTGCTTGTTTTGATATGAGATTTTCCCTGTTGTCACAAGACAGTTAAGATTTATTGACAAATGAAGCAAAGCAAACTACTAAAACTGATTAAATGGACTATTAGTGGATAAAAACAACATCCTTGTCAATTTCAGAAATAAAAAGATGGTCAGTAGCTTTCAGATGGGAATAATCTCTGTCAAACACACTTCTCTTACACAACGCAGAACGTGAGAGGGCTCAAGATAGAGCCACGGAGCGGGATGGGGCTTTTGAAGCATAAAGGAGTGAGTCATGATGACCTACATAGGCCGCAACAGAGAGAACCAGGAAACAGAAAACTGAGAGGAGAGAGAGGTTGAAAACAGAGGCAGCGTGGTGGGGGAGGGGAGAGATTCCTTCCGCATATCAAAGTGTTTACTTGGCTCTGCATGCGCCTGCTCTCGGGGAGGGAAAGGAAACAGACCGGCAGGACGGGCCCACAGAACATGAGGATGGGACTCGAATGAGAGCGCAGGAAGTAAGGAGTTAAATAATACAAAGCTGCTGCCTCTCCTCAAGACTCTGCTGTAAGAATTCAAATAAAGACTGGACACTTGGACTATAGCCACCACACTCAACCATCCTCACTACATGTTTTCAATATAATTTTATTGAAAGTTTCAAAAATCAATACACTTCAACAACACTCTGGTAGATGCATTCTGTGTTCTGTGCTCTAGCCTTGATTTCTTATTCTAAATCATATTTATTTCTGTTTTGATTTTGAGAAGAAAATCAAAAGGCAATGATAAAACTGAATATACATGACGAGAACACAGTTAAAATGTTTCTATTCTATTTCTATGGTATAACATCATACAGGAAGGTAAAAAGTTTGTTTGAGGCTAAACAACATAGCTGAACAAATGCCATCTTCTATTTTAACTGCAAGCTAACTAAAGTAGGGATCATTTGTAGCATAAAATGAATCATGAACGCAGCCGAAATAGAATCTAGCGGGAAGCACAACAAATAACAAATGAGCAGACTATCTCCCCAATATCTAAATTAGGCTTTGCTCCAGAACTGAGGAGACTGAGCAGAGACTGAGCATAGTTGTCGCAGATCGATACCCGCAATAGAAAGATCCCGTTGCCTTTGAAGAGCCCTAGCCTTGGATCTGGTTTCCTAATCACCTCCATGCCGCTCCTCCTCCTCCTCTGAGCCTCCCACACAATTTCCCATACAATGAAGCACTTCTCACTCCACATGCTAGCCTCAGCCTGGATGCACTGGTGCCTTTTTTAAGTAAACGATGCCAAAGACTGCTACAAGAAACAAGAGAAAGTAGGAGGTCATTATTAGGGCTGGGAATCAGGAGGTCGGTCTATTCAATATCATACACAATAGATGGATCGAGATATGATAATCTCACAATATTTAATTACCTTTATTTAAACCTCTTTTCAGGTAAGCAGTGGTCCCAGAGGAGACCCTACCGCAATGTGAGAAATGATATTGCCCATGATATTCTGCAATATAACAAATTAATTTTTGTATTTTGTTATTTAACCACAACATGAACAATTCTGTTTATGAAATACACCTTATTTAAAATCAAAACAGTGGATACACTAATCAATCTCAATTTGATTTTATTCAGTCTTTTGAAAAACAAAATTAAAGGGTCTTAGAATTGATTTTATGAAACAAAACAGACTTTGAATCTGTTTTTTCCCCTCTGAACCGCCACATGCTTTTAACGACAGATAATTGGCTGTATTCAATTCAAAAGTCCTAAACATACCACTGACGATGAACATGACACGAATTTTGATAATTTGATTGACTGCCCAGCCTTAGTATAAAAATATATCAACATTTTGGTATTTTCTGGCACATCCACAGTCATTATGAAGGAAAAGCGCTGCCACAAATCACCGCTCATAGCAACAAAATCCAACTGTCAGGCTCCGGGCTCCAGTGTCATGGCAACAACTCCATTTCACAGGTAGAGATGAAATGTATGTTAGTGGTTACAATATAAAACTAGAAGGTTGAATGACTGTCTGAGGTTGACCAATGTAAGTTTATATAATACTAACATAGATTTATATAATACTAGCATATGACAAGCAATTGGGGGCAAATGGTATGCAACATTTCGGTCGATGGCCACTAAGTACAGAAGTTATTTTTTGGGATACTAGAAGGACTGTTTTATGCAAGAAATGAATCAATAAATACAATCACTACCACCTGCAGTCTGACCATACCTAAACACTATGAACATGTTAGATACTTCACTTTCAAAGTTAAATTTTAAGTTTATGTATTCATGTCTTCTATTAAAAGAAAAATCTGTTTTTTTTGTGGTCTGGTCTGCAAAATCTCAATAGTGTTTAGGGTTTTCAGGGTGAAAATTAGGCTCTGAGATATTCCAGACAAACATATTAAAAGTACTATGGCCAAGCATTGTGGCAGTAATGATATAGTTAGTTGCATCATTTCAACTTCTTAGAGTCTATTGTGTTCATATTACACTGACATGTTTTCATTCAGCTGCCCCATAAAAAACTATTATGGACTTTAATTTCTGGGCTAAGAGCATGTTCCAAAGATTACCAGATTATCCTAAAATTACAAGATTAGAGATTTGTCAGGCTAAATAATTAAAGCCCACATTGGGGAGTGAAAGGCCCTGAATGCCTCTCTTTTGTGCTGCATCACCATTAAACGCAGCCATGGAGCTCTGCCAAAGAGCTGTGAAGGCTGCCATCCACAAGAGGCTAGCTGCAACCAAAAACAACCAACCACGTCATTCTTTTAAATGGCCAACTATCCCTGCCCCCCTCGCCTCCGCCCCCCTCGCCTCCACTGTCTTACAAAGTGAGTATGTGGAAGTCAGGGGAAGGAGAAAAGATGGAAGACGCCAATGACAAGTATGACCAATGGCTTAACACAAGAATAGCTTGAGCAGTGCAAGAGACAGAGGTGAACCAAGCTTCTTCACAAAGAGCAGACTCAAGCACATACAGCCACTGACAACTTAATATCAGATAGCTAGCCAAGATACCAAGGTATATGAATAAAAACAATAGCATGGCCAGTGAAAGCCCGAGATTATCTATGAATTATCTATACAACACAAAATCGGTTAGTACACGTTTGTCATGGTAAAGTACTGCTCGCTCTTAAAAGGCCCAATAAGGGCATCAAAAAGCGTTTTTAGTGTATCTGGACATTGGTCTCTAGGCGCTGTAATGCTGTGGTCACTCTCCCTCAGTCTCGCTCGTTCACACACTGTGATGTCGGACTTTCTTCACTGCCCTTTCTGTTATCAATTTAGTCAGATTTTATACCCCCCAAAAAGTCTTAGAAAGCAAAATGGTGTGTAGCAGCGTTTAGTTTAGTCTATTGATGTTGCGATTAGCTAAAGAAACCTCTTACTTCAATGTTATGCTTGACACATTGTACCAAATATATGTGGAGCTGGAGTTAGATATTGATTCTTAAAATACCTGTAACATAAACAACATCTATTTATTGAAGCCTATAAACATTGATGTTTTGATTTGGTGGCCTCATTAAAGAGAACTGGACATTGGTCCCAGGCACTGCACTATGGCATCCACTACTCCTGAAGCACTGAAGGATGGGTCAAATGCAGATGACAAATTTCCCTACGGTGTAACTTATAAGCTTTTGGGCCAGCCTACTCCAGACAACCATTTATCTGTGAATAAAGGAGCTGTCCATGTTTTGAGAGAACAGCCCACTGTGCCAGTTATGACACCTTTGTTAAGCATTCCCAAACTGTGCTTGGTTGAGACAGTACTTTGGAACAGTTTAGGAAGTTTGGGAGGAGGGAGAGCTGGGAGAGGACAGATGGATGAGGGGATCTGCACTAAAAGGGCTGGTACATTATTGATGAAAGCCGCCGGCTGGTCCAGAGTACTAATGCACACACAGACTGAAGGTGTCCATAAGATCGCGCGCATTAAGACAGTGCACGGATATTGTTACACATTACATCAGCCTCTCCTCCAGCTCACCACAACCTCAGCCTCAATTTAGCCTCCGTCTGCGTCCTGTCTGTAATGGCCCCACAACAGCCGCTCCAAAGTCACGCCACCACCCGCCCGTTTAGATAGGCACCCACTTTCAAACAGGATCACCAAGCATTTACCGCCATGCAGAGCCAAGCTAATATGGAAATATGGCGATAGAATTTGGAATAACAATATAACAACATTTCTGTATAATTTTGGACATGGACAATGAGCTTGAGCCATTGAAACCAACAGGACACCATCTTTGGTTCCTCTTCCACATCTTATTATACTTCCCTATCTTCCCAAATTCAGATTGTCTAAACTGACTGCCAATCTTGCCCAACAGAGAATGGCATGGCCCTTGTGTATCAGAATCAGAAAAGCTTTATTGGCATTGCCAGTGAAAAAAATTCACAAACGAGTAATGTGGTTTGGTGCTATGGTGCAGCATAAAGCAATGAGTTATAATAGTAAACGTGAACTATAAATTAAAAAAAAAAACAACAACACAGAACTGAAAAACATTTGCAAAGCATGGGACACTGTCAAGAAGTCAAAATGATGTGATGATATGTCACAGGGGAACAATGTATAGGCTACTCTGAGAACTGCTACAGGTAAACAATACACTCAAAGAAGGCTGAGAGAGGCATTCAACTGCACTCAGCGGGAAACAGAAACATAGATGTTAAAAAGGTGTTCTCTGTACTCGATCTGTCTGACTCTGCTGCAGGCTAGCTTGTGTTTCATTGCTTGGGACTTTGCCATAATAGTTTACAAATTGTTTTAAGCTATATCAAAATATAAGATCTTGTGATAAAAGAAAATAAATTACTATTATAAAACATTGAATATTACAGGCAAATGTCTACAAAGACATGTTTGTATCATTGTGGTATTGAAAAAAGTATTGATTGCCTGGACTCTTAAAACAAAAGATTCTGTGATTCCCAAAAAGGTTATTTTCTGCCCTAATAGAATGTCTCCGATTGAACCCCAACTCTCAGCTCTCCCAGCTCTCTATGATTGTCCACACTACTCCCTACGTAGGGCACTATTTAGGGGTCTCTTCAATTTTAGCTGTGTCAGAAAAAGTAGTGCACTAAGAAGGTCCCAAAAAGAACCTTGAAAAGTAGTGTTTAGTGGTGGTCACTAAATATAGACCACAATGCTCTGCAAGAGTCGAGAAGTCTTTAACTGGACACAACACGACATGAATGAAAGCAGATAGAAGCTCTGGTTTATCACACTGTTTACCTGTGATTATGAATATAACACAATTAAATAAACCATTGCTTTGTAAAGTTGCTAGCATTAACTGCTAACCTTGTGTTGCCAGGGTTTAGCAGACCTTTTTCCCCCTCCTGATGTTAGTCACGCATATATATTTTTGTTATTTTGAACTGTGTTATGTCTTAGATACTATGTGTTTGTGACTTCTTATGAGTTGTAGATGGCCAATATTTTACCAAATGCCTTTAGCGACCGATATACACTGGGTTTACTGTTGTCATCTCAACTTTTCCCATCTATAGTTCATAGTAAGTTTGTAGTCTATTAAAGACATGCCTTTTGCATTGATTATTTAACTAAAGGGTGACTGTGACGGATGCTCTAAAAACTGTAACTATCTTGATCTGGACCCAAGCCTCTGACCCAAAGTACAAAACCATCTCAGAGTTGCAACAAAAATACTGATGCAGGAAAAAGTACTAGTACACTAGGCATTTACCTTTAAGCAAGGTAGAACAGACTTAAAATTCACTCCTGAATACTTACAGCCCCAGTCAGGTATTTGTCGACTATTAAAATTGGTGCTAAGACACCACCAACAGATATACCGGCCAACAACCTACTGCCAATAAATCAAAGAATTCCACATCAGAGAGTTCACGCTTGATGTACCAAAACTGAAGAAAGACCATATTCCTCAATAGCAGCAGAACAAAATCCAAAAAAAGAAGAGCTTTGGCTGGAATGACACCTCTGCTGAACATGTAAAATATTCAAACGATCATAGACTTGAACCATTTAAGAAGGACTAATGAGGGCAAAGTTTCCAATAAAAAACACCAACTTTGAGACACAACTTTGACTGGTGGCGGAAATCTCCAAATATTACTTTCAAAAACCATTTCAGATGGTAGCAAGGCTTATGTCGAGAAAATGTCTTCTTAGGCCTTCTCTGCAACATTACCTGTTCTAAAATAGAAGCTGCAATTCTTAAGAATGATTTTGAAAGGCAAATTGGGTTATGATTTAATCTGGGTTATAAAATGTTCTGGTCAAAAAAAACAATATTGGTCATGTTAGAGGAATTTACTGATGAACAAAGATTAAAAATACGCAAAAATGCTGCCCCAAACACTGCATTAATTTGCTAATATGGTTTGATAAACACAATTTTGATGAATGGAAAATCTGAGCAGCAGCACTTTTGAGGCAATCGACCTGCGCGTCTGTCCGTCTCCCCGTCTCTCTCCCTCTCTTATTCTCAGTTAATGGACACTGGCGGACAGTGATAAACATTTGTTTGATGTGCCTCATTGCTGCTACACAAACCATCAGAAGAGGGTTCATGCCGAGGCTAAGAGCCGCACAGCCTTCCCCCGCAACAACAGGGTGTGCAGGCCAAACAGAGCCAAATAGAGCAGAGCTGAGCAGAGTCGAACAGAGAGGTGGATGTACATAAACAAGAAAACTGAACAGAAACAGTCCAAGAGGAGGCTGAGAAACATCTGAAGTTTGGAGAGTCAACAGCAAGCACAGGACACACAAGAAATTATTCTTGTGCAAACACAGTTATTTACTTTATGGAATTGAAAAGCTTTCATGCTTAGCGTTGGGAATAATGGGAATAATAAAGTAGATATAGAGAACTTATAGAAGTCAACTTCTGAAGTCAACCTTGTTCCTTCCACGGTCCTTCATGTTTTGGTATTATGCCTTGAGTGATCAAGAACAACTGGGTGGATAAAATAATTCCAGCCCATAGCTCAGTGTTGTTAGAGCAGGATATAATATCATACATGTTTCCTAGAGCTCTCAGTGGTCCACAGGCCTGTGCAGTTGTGAGAGAGCTGCATGCTGTACAGAGCAGATCACTGAGCTGAAGGTTTAGGCTCCACATTGTTATTGACTGTAAAGCCTGGAGTGCCCTTCCCCCACCTCTCTGGGTTAGGGAGCGTTTCCCCTCCCCCTGACTGCGGCAGGCAGCAGGCAGTGGGGCAGATGGTATCCTAGCAAGCAGAATGACCCTGGTGTTCCCGGCCCTTGTTTTGATCCTTCAGTCCTGATTGTCCAAGCCTAATCCTACACTAGCCACAGCGGCTGGACCAGAGCCAGCCTCTTATTAAGCACACAAAGGCTTTTCATTGGAGCTCATCAGAACTCACCAGCACTGGCCTGTGCTGCTGTTTCCTCTCATGTCCATGATAAGCTCCTACACTGCTAAGAGTCACATACAAAACTACCAATGTTTCACATTCCCATAATTCTTCAACAATATAAATATACAAACAAACAATTGAACACCAGCAGCACCACAATCCTCATGAAAGACAAACCAGCTCAGATGGTGTGGCTGTTGAAGAGTGGATTCAGGGATGATAGATTATAACAATAACCAGCTATCTTGCATGCATTAAACCAAACACAAGAGACAGGAGAACACCAGTTATTTGTCCAACAATTGTGAAATTTCACAGTTGCAATGCAATGTAAAAGAACAACAGACGAATAAAAATATGCACTGAAAAATCAAGAGGAATAACTATTTAAAAATAAACCTTGAAGAACATGCTGCTTAAGCCATGTGTTCAGACTGACAGGAAGTGACCAACTCCAAACATACAGAATAGTGATGATTGACTAGTTCTTGTACCAACATCAACGTCTAAAGTCTTATACGTCAACCCTTTAAACAATGTAAACCAAATCAAACATGAACCTAGAATTTATTTCTGCCTCCTTCTCCACTTTGGCATTTCTCTTTTGCTAAAATCAGAGACTGTGGCTGAGAACCAACTGCATGTTGCCTAGCAACCAGCAGCAGAAAGCTCTCTCCATCAGATCACATGAGGGACATGTGCATGGTGAGCACGCCCACACATATTAAATATGGGCTATATGCTTCCCTGAAGACAAAGTCAGAAAAACACACACTGGATATAGCCCGCCTCTCCTATTTTCAAACAGAGGACAAACAGAAGACATTTAAACACAACTCTGACATCTGTGTTCAAGGCCTGTCCTCTACTGTAGGAAACTTACTACTGTCATGTCAGGCATGTTGCTAGGTGACATTCACCAAAATGAGTCAATGGAGGAGAGTGAAAGCAACAACAAGAAAGACAATAATGAGTAGCCTGTCATCAGAGAGGAACAAGGCCGTAAAGACAGACAGTTTTACACTTTTACAGCCCCGTGGTTAACAACACAAAAGCTTTAGGACATAGTCCAGGGCAGCGTTGCTCAGCTCTACCACATGCTATTTACTTTAAGGCCTCACAAACATAGCTTTTGTCTTGGCCGCTCCTGGAGATACGTGGAGGGTCTGTGGAGGTGCAGGGCTACACAGGGTGACATCGTGTAGATGCTGTACAAGTCTCAACCAGACTGACCAACCTTCTGTAATTAAGAATCCATCAGGCTTTACCAATCAATACAAACCGACAGCTCTTTGAGTTGCAGCTGCCGCATTGCAATTAAAGGCTCTCACCCTGACCTAGCAACACAGACAAATACTGCTTAGAACTGACCCATCACGTTTTCCACAAAGGTTAGTTATTAACAATATCACAGAAAAGCTATATCTGTGTACATATTAGCCAAAAATGCACATATTTTAGCTGCAAAGATCTGAAGTTTTTGATTTGGTACAAATGTATGCTGACTTGAAACAGGAGAGGATTCTTTATTTTAGCTGCAACACAAAAAGGACTCATCGGTGATCGCAAGGCTTTGCATTTCCCCATATTATGTGTTTGTTTGGCTCTCCGAGGCCTGTGACATCATCAGCGCTCCGAAAGCTGCTCTATATTTAGCCGCTCACACCCCTGCTGGGTCTCACTACTCTGTCAATGCCTTAGCTGGGCCCAGGCTGCCTCTCCCTCCCCAGATTAGGGCTCATCTCTGGGCTTTAAAACAGGGGTGTGAGGGCAGATAAAGAAGACTATGCTCATTGAGGCTTTGAAAGGGGTGGGCCAGAGACCAGGCAGGACGCTGTGAATAGCTGCTGTAAATCAGCCTCTCCATAAAGTCTTTGAAAAGCGCCTCACGTGTTGGTCCGTTATGCCACACCAGCTCAGTCTGACAAACAGAAAAGTAAGCCCTGCACAGCCCTGCAATACCACACGGCAATGTTCCAGTGCTGCTATTGCTAGAAAAGACAGCGTGTAGGGGGAGGGGAGTTTGTGACTGGCATTTCAAACATCCTCCTGCACAAAATAACATCCTGGGAAGATAATCTGTGAGCGTGTGACAATTTATTCAGGCTCACATTTCTGCCCAGTGTGAAAGCCCGAGAGGAAGGGGAAGTGCTGGAGACCAAAGAGAGAGAGAGGGAGCAACAGAACTTAATATTGTACCACCAACCACACAGGCCATCAACAAACAAATCATCACCAGTCATCAACATATCTACTGTGGGGCTTTGCACTAGTATTTCTCCCACAAAAGTCAAATCCAAATGACATACAGCTATCAACTTCAGTAATGAAGATATTTATTTTTTATTTACTTAAATTTAACAGGTAATCTTTTTCTGCCTGTAAAACCAAAACAAGCATGGTTTATGGATAATGGCACTTGGTTAAAATAATTTAAAACAGTATTCAATATCCAATATTTAATTGAGATTTTTCTTCAAGTTTAAAATCAGGATTCACTTAAGTCAGAAGTGTCCAAACTATGGCTCCGAGGCCAAATGCAACCCACAGAGCAATTTTTGTTGGCCCTGAGCACCTCTGATCACAGGTAGAACTTTTTTCAACAAATTTAAATCATTCTACCTCCATTACCTCAACAACATCACATTACTTTGTGATATAGACCTAAAATCACAGTTCCAAGCCTTATTAAAAAGGTATGGAGGAAAATGTACCAACAGCTGTGGAAAATGTGCCAATGTGAATGATTCACTGTACTGACATTGGCACTCTGTTTCAAAAACAATATATTTAACTATGCAACCTCAGTTGAAAAAAAAATGTGGACACCCCTGACTTAAGTGCACATTTTTAACATATCAAAGGGCAATACCATTCAAGAGAAGATCGAATATACACTGCAATCCCATATACTTCAGAATATGCTTAAAGAGAACTTCTGGGTTAACTATTCCATAAAGCAGAGGACATTCTATTACCAATATGATTGTAGTATTTGCAAAGTGTTATCTGTGCCATTTCAAATTTCGAAATTGATTGTATATTATGCAGCCATAGTCCCTAGTCCTAGAACACAAATTGTACACACCATCAACAAGCCAAGGATCATCATAAAAAGTACACGGCATGACAAATTATAACCTGTTAGGGTTAGAGATGTACCAGTACTGTTTATGATATTAACAGGTCAACACTGTTAAACATGTCTATACGTGTCTACAGGTCTATGGTGAAGGCAGTGTGGTAGTGCTTAGAGGGAAAACACTCTTCTATGCTAAAAGCTATCCAACAACATAAATGGAAATGACAGTATATTTTAAGTAGCCTTAGCAGGAAAAATGAATTGGTAATGAAGAGCCAAAAAGTAAGCAGAAAATACAAAATACAATTAATTTAATGGTAAAACATATCTATGATCTATCTATATTGATGCTCTGTATCGGTAAAAAGTATACTTGTATTGGTTTGGGAAAAAATTAAAGACAGTTTTTGGAATTAACTTCTAATCCCACTGATATTGAGAATCATACTTTTCATGTCAATAAAATACAGTAGAGTTGTATAAGTACAAAGCTGCTGGCACATAGACGGAGCAGGGTCACAGTTCTGATCAACTCTGATTAGCAGCTAAGCTTAAATCTTAAAGCTAACTTCAGTTTCCAGATCATTCTAACACTATTCTTTACAAACACAACAGAGTAGCTTTCAGGCTGTTTTGTGGTATTTGCAAGTGCTGCACATTCAGGGTAAGAATAGCACGAACTTACAATGATGGCACTTCCATGACCCGCATGAATCCAGACCAAAGAGCAGCTGATCAGCATCAAGACATCACTGAAGACACGTTCTAAAAAGAGTTAGGCTAAAGCTTAAGTATGCCAATAGTGACAATCAGATGTTGTATCAGATATTATATCAATAGAAAAATCCACAAATCCAACAGACACTTTCTTTTTTGCCCACTTTTAATTGCAGACTTGTATGTCGTCAGAGATAGGCCACGTTCACACCACACTTGCCCTGCTCTAGATTGTGAGTGGAGTCACTCTGAGACCCACTGTTTGAAACACTCTGTTTAATGTTGGATTCACACCAGCCCGAGCCCACGGCTCTGGGAGCGAATGCTCTTTTACATGTACCTAAACTAGAGGCAGTGTGAAAACTACCTAAGATGTCAAAGTATTTATTTAGATCAGGTCATTTACGCTCAGAACAAAAACAATTACCAGTGCGACCATGGCATCCATGGGCAAGACACTTGATGACACACCTGATGAACATCAATTAGCATTCACAATATGCTCCAAATAAAAAAACAAACAAAAAAAAGAAAAACAATCTTGATCATGAGTACCAAGATACAATCAGAACAGTTCCAAATGCATACTTAAACTTTTAATACATTTAAGTTGTTGCCTATTCCACTCTTTGTAATGTAACACAGCCCTAGTGGCTCAGTTCACACGATCAAAGTGTGCGCAGCATCCATCATCTCTTTTACTATGGTCGGGTGGCTTACATTTGTGCAGCCCCACTGCTGTAGTGTGAGGCTGTAGTGTGGGGAAGTGATTGAAGTGGGACTGAGGGGCCGCACTAACAGGTGGGCACACATACTGCCGGCTACAGTCATCAGATTATCCCCCCTCCTATCTCTCTGAGCTCTGTACAGGACAGGTGAGGAGCAGATCTGCCTCATCTCATTCCCGATCACGTACTGCTCCAACTCCATTAGGCCACGGCTCCCGAATGCCATCCTCCCTCCGACTCACACACAAAAACACACACATTTTAAAATCCGTATTGAAAATCCTCATATGTCATTGACCTGTATGCCCCCATCCTCCCTCACACTCACACACAAAAACACACACACACACACACACACACACACACACACACAAAAACACACACACACACACACACACACAAAAACACACACACACACACCCTCCGCCTCTCGCTGCAACAGTTAAGTGTGCACCAAACCGTTGCCTGTGTACCTGATATTCCCCAGCAACAAGAGCTCCATCTTCAGAAAGGCCTCGTTTACACCTCCTGTTCTGGCTATGAGAGGGACCACACCTCGTCTCTGAATTACACACCTCTACAACTACATGAAGGAATGTAGTAGTAGCACTTGCTGTGTTTAGGCCATTGAGATGGATGATGACTTGACATAAAATAACATTATGTCTACTTGGGCCTCATAGTGATCTACAATGTATTTCAATATTATTTCCTGGAAATAAATAATACAGACTTTACCCTCTGGCGATTTAACACACTAAATACTCAAATTTATTGTTTCAAAGTCTGAACTTCAAAGTCGATGCATTTACTGACAGAGCATTGACCAGCAGACCTTCAAAAAGGCCCACGCAGATCACTGACAATTATAAATAAGTGAATCTCAAAATGTGATTAATTGAACAGCCCTACTGTAATAAACATTGTACAACATTTTACTCACAACTACTACTTTCCTAAGGATCAGTTTCCCCTACACACTTCAAACTTTCACCAAGGATGCTAAAATACTAACATCACAAAGAGGTATGGTTCAAATATGCATGGGTCACTCCAGCAAGAAAGGGATTAAGCTTGTCATCTTTTTGCTGATAAGAAAAAAGCTCCATAGAAGCGTAACACTGATGGTACCTTTTTAATTTGACAGTATATTTTATAAGGCTAGATGTTATAACAACAACATCATGAACTTTTTACCTGATAGTTATGGAAAATGTTATGATCATTGACATTAAATGCTCATTGCCAATTGCTATAAAAAATAAGGGACATTTTCAGAAAAGTTTTTGCTTCTCGGGCCTAAAATGTATACAAATCACATTAATATTATGACCCATGAAGAAAATGCATCATAACATTCTTCAATTCGAAAAGACATAGAGCAATTTTTTTCCAATATTCAAAATATTGTGGCCAGCTCCAAAGACACACGGAAAGGTAAAATAATGGGCCAGTTTTCTATCCTCCATCTGACCCACTGTATCCTCATCACTGCAGCAACATCCAAGTACCAAAACATGACAAAAATTTATCACATGCTTTACTATACAAACACATCCATCATTTCTACCAAGTCACTAAACATGGCGGTTTTTGCAGCAGCAAACTATCAACATTCATGTCAGTTGCATGTGAGAAATAAGCCCTGGTTTAAAAAACAGGACTCACTTTGATCCTCATTTCATGCACAACTTGAAAAGCACATTTCTGGTAACATTTGAACTGGTATTCAAAAACATATGTAAACTTCAATTCCGGGAGTCATAATTCGATTCTCCTAAACATCTGAAATACTGTGAGACTTTTTCTAACAAAGACAGGGGCATTATTAAATCAAAATGTCAATAATGTTCTCATTAATAATACAATACATTCACAAATATTTGATATACCTTATTTTTAGAACATGCAAAACTGGAAACATTGGTGCCATCACTGCATTTTAATAATCTGGTGTTAGACAAATAATTTGAATAGTCGATGAACACTAATCGACTGTTAAAATGATCAACAAACTTAACACAGTGCACTCTGATCACAAGACCACTGCAGTATTAGAAAATTCACTAGTTTTAGATCTGCAAGGGCATATTATGGACTCTATGTGTTTACAATCATGGTTTGTTTTATCATTTTAGTCCACAATGTTAAAAGCAAAAGTAAAAAGTCATGGCGCAAATTTGACTTGTAAGCAACAGTTTTAGCATGTTTAAAAATTAAATGCTGAACATAAACCTTCCACAAATATACATTACAGACATCATGTATCACTTATTAGTCACGTTTGCACCTACTCGGCTTCACATGCCTTATGAGGAGACGGCACATAGTCACGTCTCTACAGCTCTTTGAAAATCCCTTGAACAATTCAGTCATAGTATATTTTACTTAAATGTTATAACATTCTTTTCAAAATTCCACAGATCCATCACACAGACTTAAAATTTCAATCCATATGCCATGCTAAATAACTAGACGCCCATGAATGTCTCTTAACCCCCGTAGCCACTGGGTTTTATGACCTGTATGTAGACTAGGGCGAGATTGGTTTGGCTTGTTCTGTGGGGACACAATGCAAAAAATGGATCAAAAGTGTTCTGGGACTGGGAGTTACCTGTGCATATAAACGTAGTGACTGAACAGACTACATTCAAGTCAAACGCACATAACAAGCCCTGAACATGTATTTTTGTGTTGTGATTTGCGTAACATTTCATTGTATGTCTTAAATTAGCATTAAAGAAGTATGTGTTTACAGATACACTATGTAACTTTTCTGAGTCCTACCACCATTGAGACAAGCTTATCCAACAACCTTAATTTGATATAATCTTTATTTAAAACCTTCAGAGCCATTCGCAAAAGCACTCCACTGAGTCCTGCACATTATGCTGTTTACACATGAATTATTTGAAAACATCACTGACCAAACCCCAACAGAGGAATGCAAATGGAAAACTGTTGAATAGAGCCAAAAGCGTTTCCCCGCGAGCAGCCAGTCACAACGAGCTGCTGTGGAGGAGAGCTGCTGCTACAGTACACCAGATGGACGCCCTGCTGCAAATGGTTGTTAGACAGGACTCTGCATTTATCAGGGACCACCTCTGCCCAAAATATCTGCCAACATCTTTTACAGCAACAGTAGCTACAACATCCGTAGTTTGTCGGCCAAAACTCAATACATATTTCATTTTCTTAGAGGGAAACTATTGTGTATAGCCCAGTCAAAATAACACATTCTGAAGTGCCACACATTGTTACATAAATATACCACAATCAACAATATTGAATTGATTACTGCAACTTCCATTATGTGTCAAAGAAGTTACTCATTCAACCCTCTACAGCTTAAATCTCATGGCACTACAAAAAAAAGAAAAGAAAGAAAGAAAATTCATCACTATTTTTGTTCCAGTTTTCATACACTGAGCTATAATTTGATATGTATATTAGTTTGTAGTGTGACAAGTTATGATATTAAAACTAATGTCCCTGCCAGAGTATAAACAGGTTTTGCATAGTATTTGTTCCTGCAGGCTGAAACACGCAGACAGTTAATGAACGTGGAGCTGAACTGTCCCAAACAAGAGGGACTTGTTGTAACAGTCAAATATCAACACCATAAAGTGAACTCTGTGACCTGCTGTGTCAACAAAAACAGTGAGGGGAAAGGCAGGCCAATCCACTATGTAGTGCCTGTGAGCAGAGAACTCAACGATGCACAGACTACATAATCAGGTACTCCATCTTTAACTACCTTTTAACATGTTTGACAGAGACTGGAGTTATCGCTATGACTCACTACCAGCCACAATGCAGGTCTTCTACAATGCTAACAAACTTGGCTGCAAGCAGACAGCGACTGCCCAAAGCTCAGAATACAAAAACGTAGCTTGCCAGTTCTGATTGCAATGACATAACTCAAATGAATACATTAAAAGTCACTGTACTGCTTCTTATCATCTGAAAAACACAGGTGGCTTATTTTAAAGGGCCCGCATAATGCTATTTTCTGATCTATGTTATAATGCCGTTTCCTCATCACAAACATCTGGAGCTGAGTTGTGTTTTGTTTTATTCAAACATGTTTAAGACACCATCCTGCATATTTATGCTGAGTACTTTGCTCAAACAGATTTTGTTCCACCTTGTGATGTAGCAAAACCAGTCTGGGTTTAAGGCTCACAGGAGTCAAGTCTATGTAATATATGACTTTCAAACAATTTGCAGATTTACAATAATGCAGCAGGATAAAATTATACAATATATCTGTACTGGGGTACACATTTTGCTCAACTACACAGAAAACTGTTACAGTCACTTTAATAATTTTTTCCAATTAATATAGGAGACTATGGTAGTCCCACATAGCCTAAAAAATTCCCCCACAGACTAAAAGTAGCCAAGACTATATTATATAGAATATAACAAATTAGACTTTTTTGCTCATTGTATTGTATTGTATATGTAAGAATAGAGCCCAACCGACTTATCGGTTGGCTGATATTATTGACTGATACGGACACTTGGAGACATATCGGCTATTGGCCTAAATTTTGCCGATATGGGCCAATAGTCCACGTAGGCAAGTTATACCTGATTATAAAGCTTAGGCTCTCTATACAGACAGACAAATTTACAGACAGATAAATGTCCCAATATGTGGCTCATCAATATATAATAATTAGTCTGAGTCTGTGATGCTGTACTGTCCCTGAACAAGAGTTACGTGACTCACGTGCACTTGTTTACATCATAAATCCGTGTGCACGACATGAAGGTGCAACTTTAAATGCTCCAGTAGACACACACAGCTGCTGTAAACATGCTGGATTATATTATTTTTTGGATGATTGTTTTTGATTAAATGGACACTTATAGGGGATAGGGAGAGGAGCCTGTGTAAGGGGTGAGTGTGTGCCGATTTTGGAGCTACTTTTCATTCTTTCTCATTGATTAGTGGTTGACTGCTGTAAACTACCGTACATAAACGGCCTCTTACATTGGTCAACTGTAAAGTGACTATAATGGCTGTATACATGTTACTGGACCAGCATTGATAAGTAAATGAGCTGAGAATAGAGATATGAAACCCACCGCAAAACGTAGATCATGGTAGTTTTTACTTTGTTTACTATTTATTTGGTGAAGAGTTACAGGGAATTTTTTCATCACTAAATATATCTTTTGTATCAACTATTGGCCCTACGTAAGATTATACATTAGACTACACTGGTTAGAAATGTAATTAAAAATGAAATTCAGGCGGTAAGTAACAGTTTACAATCCACAAATTGTATAAGATTAGATAATTTAAAAAAAAAATCTGCCACCATATTAACAGTGTATGGGAAATACTGCTATAATGCATAAATTGCATGCAATCATTCGTTATGATGTGATGCATAACTTGTTACAACAAAGCCATTTGTTCATTGCAGCTGTACTTTTCTAAGATGTAAACTGTAGTTGTATAAATGTCAGCACCATAGCGGATGGCAAAGCTTGGGATGGTTCTAGGGATGGTTGGGATGCAGCTGATGCATATTTCCTTTGGAGTTTACATTTGTTTACATTAGAGAGACTGGATCCAATATGGCATATGGCATATGGGTCATGTTTCTGGCATTACTCAATTAGGGAGAAAATAGCACTTTGTAGATCTGTAGGACAAATGCAAAAGATGGAACAATCTTATGCACAATTACGGGCTGTGTGGAACTTCAAGCAATGTCTGATCATAAACACAAGTGCATCAGCAGGGCAGTGCGCCTCCACAAACAGGACTAAATGTGCCCTTTACCTCTTCCAGGGGCATTTCCAACATATCAATATTAGCAAGAGGAGCCTGCTCTGCTCATTGCCATGTTGCCAAAAACTTAACCAGCAGTGTGGCGGTGGCTTTTGACAACCCACGCCATGCAGAGTGACTGACATGAAATGAATATTTTAAGATTTAGACATCATTAATTGCACACCCAACTTAAGCCCCAAACAATGAAAAAGAAATCAAATAATGAATGGATATTGTGGATATGGATCATGCTGCTGCTAATATCTTTTGCAAATATCTTCTCCCATTTATAGTAGGCTGTAAACTTGCTTCAGCTGTGAGCAACAGTTCTATTACATTGCTATATAGCCAGAGAACTGGAAAAAAAACAATTTCATTTAATAAATAAAAGAATGATTTAGGCAACAGCCCACTTATAGCTAGGGCTGTGTCAAAAATCAAAAAATAGTACTGACAAGGATTTACGCTTTCTTATTTAGGAAAAAAATAGTCTGAGCAACAGCGTGTCCCATGTCTCCTCACATGTTCACAAGTTCTGACTTAAATCTGGACAATTTGACTAAAAGTAGAGTCCCTCTCTCCCTCTGCATCTGTGTGTCTGTGTGCAGTGCCATCTGACCACTCCTCCTCCCCTCTCCAACCACGGCTCCTCATCTTTTCTCCCCTCTCTCTCCTCTGGTGCTTCTTATCATTATAATCCCAAGTTATGGAAAGTAAACGACTATTTTCCCACTGTTAAGGAAACTTAAGACCTCATTTAGCGCACAGACATCACGCATGTTTCTGTTGAAAGCAGTAATGTGTGCATGCCCTCTATGTCTGAAGTCTACATGCCTATGTTTTTAATAAGATGAAAGATCAAATTGAAAATTTGATCCCCATATTGCCTAGCGCTTCTTAAGATGTAGAAAGCTTGATTACAGAATTGATCAAATTTGATTTACTGCACATAAACAGGAACAAAATATAAAATGTATGACACGCAAATTAGTAGTTTTATCACCCTTATCATTATAAATGATAACAACCAAATAGGTGGTCCATGCCTGAAAGTTGAATGGGTGTTTTCAGTTTTAGCCTGGGGGCAGCAGATAGAGGTACAGGACAGAAAATAGACAGTCTCCACACCTCTGATGTCTTATCTAAACACATCACTGGCGCACAAACAAGCCCACATACTCACTGTGTCTTACTCTCACACACTCTCTCTCACACACACTTATACAGTGTGCATGTGAGGGTGGCTTGTGGTGACTCACACTACCTTCTGGACATGGAAAAGGTAACACCAAGTGCAAACACATTCATATGGCCCAATTGGACCAGACGGAAGCCAAAATCATAATTCAATCACATTCAAGATTTGTATGTAGAGCTCAATGCTGTATTTGGGCAAAGCACAGTGTCTTTCATAGCAGACTATTACGCTACACCTTCACTGTAACGACTGACCTTTTCTAGATAAATACTATGATCGTGTTGCGCCCATTTATGGCATAAGGTATCAACAGCGCTTTACACAAAAGGTAATTACATACAGGGCGACACAAGCAGGGCCACGTATGCAGTAACACTAGAATGTGTATTCTGTAGGCAAATGAGCCATGTGCGAGTGTTTCACCTTTCACATTTTAGAGCTTACTGTACTCTGCCTGTAAACAATGTTTGTTGAGGGCACTGTATACACAGGAGCAGTTCAACAGTTATCTAATCAAACTGACTAAAGCGAATAAAGAATACAGAACAAATACATTTTAAACCCGATCCAACAGGTAGGCTGATAGTAGCAAATATAGACCAGTTAAACTTTAAAAGCACTCTTCCCTTCTATTTGGCTGACTATCTGTGATAGGCCCACTTTCCCACACAACTATATCAAACACTGATAGGATCTTTGGAGCAGATGTATCTGAAATTGAAGTCCTGGAGCAGGGCAGCATTTTTCACACTTGCTCCACACTCATAGATTTTCAAAAAGTTTTCACAAAAAACATACCCACCCCCCATGATTGGGGTGGTTAGGGCTCTTAAGGTTCTTAATATTCAAGAGATCACAGAAAGAACATATATAATCCACTGTTATTTAGTCAGACAGAAGCTGGCTTCATCATCGCACAAGGAGCAAGCCGTTTTTCAGCGTTAGGATTTATGCAAATTAATCATGTGGTTTTAAGTTTTGTTTCTGTAATATGTGTAAACAAATGTGCGCAAAGCCGAATTATATTATCAAATGGGCTGATGTGGCTCTATAGTGATTATGGTTTATATGTTGTAAACTTGAGTTCATGTATGCAAAGGAATTTAATTAGGAATCTGCTGCTGTGTAGAACTTGTACAATTGTGTTTGGTAAGGAGCTAGGATCCACTGTGCACATCAAACATTTTTACCAAGCAGTACTTTGCATTCAATTTATTTTATTTTCTATGTGAAACCAATTGTTGGTTTAATAAACACATGGCAACAAGGAAATGGTTTTGCATTTTGTTCCTATACTCTAAAATGAACCAAAACCATGACCTCAAAACCGAGGTACGTACCAAATTGTGATTTTTGTGTACAGCTACTAAAATAAATAAATGCATGATGATACAACAACATGCAGCATTATAAAAAGAAAATTTAGTACAATGCAATAAGTATAGTGTTATAACTGACATGCTTAAATGCCAACTGCAATAGATCAGGGGTCACCAACCTTTTTGAAGCTGAAAGCTATTACATGGCCTCTCAAACTTCAAGTTTGAGATGCTTTGATACGAAACAACAAATTTGCTCAGTTTGCCTTTTACATACCTACATTATTAATAATGATTATCATTAATCATCTTCTCTATTGCAACATAAAGTTGAGTGGGCATATGTCCAAAAGACAAACACTGTTCAGTCTTTTCATAACAATGGTACCCTACATAAATTAAATGGCCAACATAAATAAAGGGATCATACATGAGTGAAATTACTGTTAAATAAAGAGCTGCTCTAAACCTGTGCACGTACAATCTGCACTTGTATGACCTGCACAGGTACGATCACTGAAAAGTTTAATTTCTCCAGTTTAACCATGTCCAACGCGATATCCGCACAGAACAGACTCACAATCAGGAAAACATAGGACTAAAAGACATGACAGAAGCAGAACTGTGCTTTATGCAAATGAGCCATGCGGCTTTAAGTTGTGTTTCTGTAAAACGTAAACATGTGGCTCCATATTTTTAAGATAGTCATTTTTAAAACTAAATAAATGCAAGGGTGGTTAAAAAAAGAACAACAACAGAATACAATTAAATTTTAGATGTTGCTCACTAGTGAGGTGTGCTATTTTTAGAACCGGCCTGTGGGCGCCACATGTGGTCCTTGAGGGCGACCTGGTGCCTGCGGGCACCGTGTTGGTGACCCCTGCTATAGATCCTTCCACTGTTTGTAAACAGAACACATACTTACTCCAATGCTTTTTCAGTGGGCGAGTTAGCGTTAGCCTCCAAACATTAGAAACTATGAAAAATCAGGGCCGTTTTGTCAACTGACAACCATTTGACCATACGTGAGTTATTCCTCTTTCGTGTACATACGGCAGTTTGAATAGGAGACTTCTCTGAGGTTGGTGCTCATTCATCTCAACCTGTACGCTCATGTGCTTTTCTTCAGAAGCTAAGAGCAGTCTCTTTGTGACTCAATGTTTTGGTCAGAAACTCTTGCCCACAAAAGTTACCCCAAACATATTGTTCACTTCTTACAAAATATCTAGTAATCTTATCTACAATCTTATTTGTTGATACGTCTCATTTGACTGCCATCAATCAAAGCCCTTGATGTCACAGCTCGGGTGGTTTGTACTGCTTTCAAAATTCTCATTTCTCAGACTTGAGCAAAATGCCCAATTTACACAAAAGCATAACAGCGCAACAGCATATGTGCAGGTATGAGTTTCCATTTTAACCTGTCGGACAATTTACACCAGCAGTGTCATATACGTGTCCAATGGCCATCATTATGCTCCATGTTGCAGATAGATTAGATAGATAGATTGGAGTTCTAATTTTGCAGCATCAGCATAGCTTCTCCAGGCTTTTTAGCAGGGAAAAGACAGAAATGGGCATGCAGTGTCAAGATGAACTTTCAAAATACATTTTCTAAAACCACTACAGTCGCATAAACAGAGTGCATCTCATGCGGGAGCTCAGGGAATGACTTGTGATAGGTTTACATTCATGGAGTATATAATACTTATATATACTATATATATACTATACTATA
>JACN01093187.1:0-11694 GCA_000787155.1 Scartelaos histophorus | reverse complement strand
CTACCCCTACCCTAAATACATGCTTTATTTCTTGCACTATTTGACCTAAGTGGTATGGCTCTTCTCTTTGTGCTTACAGCTCCTTATGTGCTAAAGAAGCTGGACAGTATATGATTTGACCACCAGGACATCTTCCCTACCCCTCTTCAGAGTGTGTTATCTTCTTCACAAGAAGTCTGGACCAGGACCACATCACGGAGTCAGAAGACCACTCATCTCATGGACGTCTGAAAGTTGCTCTTGCACAGCACCCCGAGGAACTGCATAACAGTGTTGTGAATATAAAGTTTTGTTGCATGTGTTTTTGTTAAGCCTTTTGTTCATAAAATGTCATATTAAATGAATGTCATATTTAATTTGCCTTGAAAAGTGTTGTTTTTTGTAAAATAACAAGGTAAAATTACTGGGATGCTGGTCTTCTTGCTTGCTGACCATTCAAAAAACATTCTTGCATTGGTGAATAAGAGCAAATAAAATAATGTGGAATTAACTTAAATACTTTATTTATTTTAA
This sequence comes from Scartelaos histophorus, assembly GCA_000787155.1. Classification (NCBI taxonomy): domain Eukaryota; kingdom Metazoa; phylum Chordata; class Actinopteri; order Gobiiformes; family Gobiidae; genus Scartelaos; species Scartelaos histophorus. Next base: position 11,181 of record JACN01093187.1, on the reverse strand, counting down.
TTATTAATAATAATCATTTTAGTCATTTAGTGTACATTGTTTGTAATATAATCTCATCACCTGGAGGGGGCGTTGTTGGTTAGCCCTGAGATTACAGTGACAGCAGCTGTCAGTGCGTCCACCACACAATGGAGAATAATGCTAGAAGCTAAAGGGACTGCTTAGAAAAGATCCTGTCAACATTTTAGAAAACACGTCTTGTAAGATAACGATATATTTGTAGGTAAAAAGGTGAAAAGAGCAGGGCACAAAGAATTGAACGTCAGGGTGGAAGCTATGCCGCATCCTTTTGCGTAATTGTTGGACGAGGCCCGCCCATACTCCAGCTCATCAGACTCAGCTAGCGGTGCCCTATACCGGTCTTTGTGCAAAACGTGCACAGCCAGTAATCTTTAAGAGCAGGTGGACGGAGCTGCATCACGCACGGGAAAACATCACTGAGGATCTCGGCACTAGCGCTATTCGTGTCACTCGACCCAAGATGGATTTTCCAAGTCATTTCCAGTATATTTTCCGCCAGCTCAACTACCAGCGTCTCCATGCCCAGCTATGCGACTGTGTGGTGCTGGTTGGAGGCCAGACTTTCCAGGCTCACCGCGCAATACTGGCCGCCAGCAGTTCTCACTTCAGGGCACTACTCAGTTCAAATGACAGCGGAGATGAAGGAGGGGGCCCAAGCACTAACAAGAGTGAGTGTGGGGGTCCAACTATGATGGAGCTAGATCCTGAAGTGGTTACACCCGAGGCTTTTTCTACGTTATTGGATATGATATACACCTCTACATTATCACTGGGGAGCTCAAATGTGATGGATGTACTGTTGGCAGCCTCACACCTTCATCTTAATGCTGTAGTCAAAGCCTGCAAGTTACACCTGTCAAAGAAAAACTTCCCCTCTGCACCACCTAGAGGCTGGAGATCAGTGCAGACTTCTGACAGGTCCCAGCAAAAACGAGCATCCATATACCAGCAAGTCACATCTGGGTTGGAGGAGGACTCAGAGGAGGATGCAGTGGTGGAGGTCAGCCAGTCTGGAGGGGCTGAAGACAAAATAGCTTCATCTAGACACAAGAGAAAATCAGAGGATGAAATACTGTGCTTCAGAAAGAAACCCTCCACTGGGACTGGGGAAATATACAGAGAGTGTTCTCCCACTGTGAGCATGAGTCTACTCAGTGCAGAGGATAACGGAGAGGACCTGCTGTCTCCTGATAGCCTCAGATTGCCCGAAAGACTGTGGGAAAGTCCAGGTGAAGAGGAAGATGAGGTTGAGGAAAAATATGAAGCAACTAAAGGAGAGTCTGATGAAATTCAGCTGCCAAGTCAGTCAGACAGCAGTTTTGTAGACATCTGTAACTGGGATAAGATTAATGGAAATGATGGAAATGAGAGAGACAATGAGGTGAAAGTTAAAGTGGGAGAAGGTGCGGAGGAGGCTCCCGTGATCACAATGGTTGAGGTGAAAAGAGAAAACATGAACTCTCCAGAATTAAAACCTGTTACAGATGACACACTACAGTGTTTGGCACAGGCCACACCAAACCAACCCAGTGTTGACAAAATGTCAGCAACTGAGGTTGATGAAAATATTTTAGGATCTCATCTTTGCACAACCCTCAACAGCGATGTAGACAAGGACAGTGGAGACACCGAGGATGATCCAGTTGGCCTTGACAGTTTGTCTGACCTAGCATTTTCTTGTTTTCTTAATCCTACCACTGAGAGTGTTATGGGAGCTTTAGAGGAGGACAGTCTAGCAAGTCTGACAGCTGCCGCCACTGCAGCTGCAGCTGCCAGTGATGCTACTATACCTATAGAGAGTGGTTTGTGTCAAAATGAAGACCAATCTAATTCCCTGTCAACACAATCATCAGACCCTTCTCTGGCTTTTCCAGTAACTTCTGTTCCTCTGCAGCAGCTTCTACCAACCCAGTCAAGTGGATTCACTGATACACTTATCCTACAGCCAGCCCCAAACCCTCTGACGGGGTACCTGAGCAGTCTGGGTCCTGGACTCACCTTGGAGGCGTCTGTGATTCAGCCTTCTCCCAGTGTTAAGAGCAGGGCAGGTGGAAGCTCTGGGGTGACAGGCTTTCGTCGTATTGCTCCAAAAGTGCCTCCTGAATCTGAAGTCAGTTCTGATCTTTCAGGGGAGACGGCAGAGCGGCCGTCTCTCACCAGAGCATCAGAAGACGTTATGTCCAAGTGTAAGAAAGCAGCTGCTGAAGACCATGTCCTCTTGGTTGAAGGAGACAAAAAGTATGCCTGCAAAATCTGTTGTAAAACTTTTATGAATCTGACAGACTGTAAAAAACACATTCGTGTTCACACAGGAGAAAAGCCTTACCCCTGTCCCAAGTGCGGTAAACGCTTTAGTCAATCCTCACATCTTTATAAGCACACCAAGAACTCGTGCCAAAACTGGAAAGATGACCAAGCCTTCTCCGAATCACTTCCAGTGTAAAAGAAAGCCAATTAAAACCAGTTTGCCAAAAAAACATTTATTTATTATTATGTTTCAAAAAACATTATGTTGTGCCAACTTAAACTGTGCTGGAGTGTTCTGTGGTAGATTTTTGACACCACTCTTGCCTATAAATGAATGTGGTGTGGGAATAATTGGGAGTAGATCAGATCTATAAGTCTACTCCAGGGTGGCGGTAGCTTACAGCCCCCAGGTATGTGGAGTGAATGATCAAAATCTAATGAATTGATCAAAATAAAGAAATACTATTTTTGCTGTATTAGAAAATACTGTATTGATGTATTTTTCTGTGAATGTATTAAGTGCAGTTAATATTTAGGCCAGTTTGATTTAAGAAGTAATTTCTTTTCTAGATTACTGCTAATAAATAAGTACATAAAATTCATGAAATGCTATGTTATGTTATACACTACACCTTTGCAGTACAGTACATTGTTTGTTTGTAATTTTGCCAGAGCTGAGCTCTCCAATTTGCGTGCACCTCAGAAATAAGATCTAAATCTCGAGTTCACTCGGCATATCAGTGCCTTGTAAACCAGCCAAAAGGTTGCGAGCTGCAAGGGATGACATGATGCCTCTTGTGGAGTAGGTGGCACTACCAATGTGTGGCAACACCACTGTAAACAGGAAGGGGTAGGGGAGAGATAAGACAGACCTGCATGTTAAAAATCTGAATGTATTTTTTTAAGTAGACAAAGACGGTTAACTGAAGCGTACCACAGTTCTTGAGCGTGAGGAGTGGGTGGTTTGTTGGAAGGGGTTCTGGAGTAGTAACATCCAAACCAGCTGCAGCGATTTCTCCATTCTTCAAAGCTTCATATAGGTCCTCCTGATTCACAACAGCTCCTCTGAAACATATTACACTCAATAGTGTATTTTTAATTCTTATGTTTCCAGAATGTAAAAATAACCTACCTGCTTGTATTGATAAAGACAGCAGTATTTTTCATCTTACTGAAAAAGGCCTTATTGCAGAGGCCGTTGGTTTCAGGGGTCAGCGAGCAGGATAGGACCACAAAGTCAGACTCAGAGAGGAGTGCATCCAGTGGGACTAGGAATATACATGTATGCATTGTTGTTAGTCTAATTAGATGAGCTGAAAACATATCATTTTGTCTTTATTCATACCAAATTCTCCATTGACCTCCACAGCATTGGGCTTTGCAGTTCTACCAGTATATAAAAGTCGTTTTACACCAAAAGGCATAAGTCTCTGTGCTATTGCCATTCCTAGAATAAATGGAAAGTAAGATAATTGAAAAATAAAATTACATTTGTAAAATTTTGATTCCATGAGGCCAATGGGAACAAAACAAGGTATTGTTTTAGCATTGTTCCTCTAAGGCAGACATGTCAAACTGTCATAATTAAATTTGGCCCGCAAGATCATATGACAATTAGATACGTAAATAAATAATTAGTTTTGCCCGCACCTTAGTCACAGTTTTTAATTTTGGCCCTCTGCTTTGAGTTTGACTCCCCTGGTCTAAAGCAAGGTCAGAGAGAGAAAAATTCAATTTCCTCTGAGCAGATCAAGTAAGAAATTCAGTCAGGCCTTGTTTTGATACACAGTAGTGTGCGTGACCTCTTTGTACTTGGTTTGACTTTGTTTGCTTTATTACAATCATAATATACAAAACGATTTATATATCAAAATTTGAGAATTACACCAACCAATGCGTCCAAGTCCAATGATTCCTACTGTACTGCCAGACAGACCATAACCACAGAGCCAAAGGGGTTTCCACGTGCTCCAGCCTCCACTAAAAAGCAAAAAGAAGAAAAAACGAGTCACCAACCATGAAAGCAAGAGCTGATTAGGGTAAATATATCTTTCTGGGACTGACTTTTTGACCTCCTCCACTCCCTCCGGTAATCTACGTGCAGTGGCCAACAGCAGAGCTACAGTCAGTTCTGCTGTAGCATCAGTCAGCACATCAGGAGTGTATCCAACACGTATGCCTCTTTAAATAAAAGAAAAAACACAACATGTTTAGTATTTTACTTATCAGTACAGGATAGGCTTGAATGAACACCTACCGTTTTTTTATCTCATCAATTGCCAAGTGGTCAAAACCAACAGACAGTGTGCTAATCACCTTGAGATTAGGTCCTGAAAAAAGTCAGTCACACAGTCACACATTCAGAGCTTTACACTAGGCAATAAGGCCATAAGAAATTCACTTTCACAGACCAGTTGAATTTCAAGCATACAGTAATTTTAGCAGAAGAGGCTTGTCTAGCGCCATATTTTAACCCATATAGTGTTCATATATCAGACTAACTCAAACATTTGGTTGATTAAAAATGTTTATGACCACATAGAACATGTTCAAAAGTACCTATAAATTAAATTCTAGCTGGACTACTATATCATAAAGGGAACATCCACAGTGACCAGAGAACAGTCAGTCATTTTAAAAATCTTTTTTTGTTTGTTTTGTTTTTGTTTTAATCTTTGAAAGCCTGTAGTACCTGCTGCATTCAGTACTTCAAGATCTATCTTATCGGACAGCAGACACAGGATCCCTGCAGCTCCTTGTACCCCTTTGAGCAGCTCTGCCCTGGGCACGGGCTCATCACTGTCCCACACGCGCGGCTCACATCTGTTACCATGGAGACACAAAAGGTAGGACCAACGTTAAGCTAAGCAAGTTAGCACAATATTTTACTGACACAGATGAAGGTCAGGGTGATTACTGATATGACTGACTATAACGCTCACTTAAGTAGAGTGATTTTATTTCGTTAGCATTATTAGTTAATGAATAAACAAATAGTACTCACACTCCCGCGGAGGAGAGGATTTGCATTCCCTCTGGCGGAATACGTCTTGTCACGAAAATCTTCATCATTTTGCCAACTTTTTGCATACCGCTTCAGAAACCTCTGTAGTGTCTGTATCTACACAGTAAATGAGTGGTACTTTGGTACTTTTCAAGTCTGCATGAGTGAAAAGGGCAAAACTCACGCGGCTCGTGTAGCAGGAAGTAACAGCACGGCGCACGCGCGTGTATTAATGCGCAGACAGACAGTTTGTGCAAAGGTGCAAATATAAACTGTCTCTGTGTGCAAATTTAAGAAGCAAATGGATGATAACATAATCAGTAGACACACGGTGATTATTAATGTAATATTAAGTTAAAAGAAAACATACGTTTACTTTTATTTTTAAATACAGTTAAATCATATATTTATCAATCTGGATCTGAATCATAATCCACTTCAGCATATTCATTAAGTATATAAAACAAGCTTTACACAGTTTATGGTTTTGAGGAATCTTGAATGATTTAAATGTTTTAGTGAAAGGAATAATAAACAGTCACGAGTAACTAAAGAGCGCTATTAAAGTAGGTGAATAAAAGCTCTATTCAATAGTTGAAGACAGTAATCATCTAGGACAGTAATATTATCAAGTAAGCAGAGGGTTTTCTCCGCTCTCCTCTGGGCTGTCCGCACATGACGTCAGGCTCGTAGTCGTCTGCATTTTCCTTGTTGCAGCTGAAGCTCTGCCCAGCCCGTCCTCGCTTTGGCTTTGCGCACAAAATGTAAGATCTCAAGCTTAGAAAACGACAGTGCATGAAATATGAGCTGCTCCCCCCGTCGCGCGGATTATTAAAGAGGACTATTAAAGGTAGGATCTGCGCCACCCTATACTTTATTATCCTCGTGTCTCCAGCAGCTATTAGCTTTACTCTGAGCAGTCTTGGTGACATGCAGTCGATCTTTATACTGTCAGTGATACCATTACCTGTTTACAACTCATTACAAGATCATACATGCTCGATATGGTATGTTTATTCGCCTATGGGAAAAAATCTTAAATTTCATAGTTCGATACAGTCATTTACATAGTGTTAATTACACTGGAATCGTACATTTGAGTTTGGTTTTTGACATCATCCCCAAGAGTCTCAAGTAACCACATTAAAGCCTTATTAGGAAGGAGGACAGTTATTAAGCCGCCTTGGACTATATTTCAAGTGGACACTCCCTTTAGTTCTAAATTATGTAATATTAGGTCTCGAGTTTATTTCACTACATTTACATTAACAAAATTGACTTGTCATGTGTATTTAATGTAAAAGTTTAAGACCTAAAGCAGTCATCCCTAACCTGTATGTAGCTCTTCTGAAGTGGTGTACTATGTGTCCTAGTGTGATTATGGTCACTGTCATTGCCACACTACTAAAACTCTCTCGAAAAATCTGTCCATGTGTATTTCAGAGAGAACGACCCACCTCGTCGCTCCAGGAGCTGTGGAACCTGCAGGTCTTGTCTGGGCCTGTTCACCACTGCAGGGTTTGTGCACAGAGACCGGGACTGTGCTATGGCTCTGTTGACTCTGCACCGAGCCCCATCCATTTCCACATCTCAAGTGAGTTCATACCTCTTCTTATCTGCCCGCGTTTAGTCTGGGTAGTTCTTTGGAGAGTAGAGCCATGTTAGGGCAGTCATTAAAATTCCTGAAAATACATGTAATCTTAGGTCATATTATACTTAAATAATGTGAGTCACTAACCCAAATAAAACAAAAACAAGTGAAAGTTTGGACCTGATCCAAACAGCTAATTACGTTATCACTGTCACGTATAATTGAGCATAACATTTGATAACATTTTAATGAGATGTGACTTGCTATCAAATGTGTTACAATACACTTAATTTCTCACAGTAACAAATAATATGTTAGTGAATGTCATAATTAGGATACCTTTTCAGATACTATATGATGCAATTTAAACTTACCAATTCATGCAAGTTTATGTGTTCTTCAATAGGACTTTTATTGATTTTAACACCTGATAGGATTGTTTGTTCTGACCTGGTTATGAACAAACGGCACACAAAGGAATGTTATGCATGGCAATTGTCAGGGAATGATTGTATCTCACTGTGTTTAGCTGTTAAACCAATGAATGACCTCTGACCTGGGAAGTTTTATCCATGGTTTTCAATTAATTCTTATCATATTTAGCTCATAACCAACCTTGTTATTACAAACAACAAAAACTCATCTCCAGCTCCATCCACATTTTCAATTTCCTTATTGAATCTTCTCATCTGCATAATATTTTCTCTGCTTTTTTTTATATCATTTTGTTGTCTCTCCGGGCCCCTCTCCCCTCCTCTTCATTTTGTTCCTTCACTCTGTCTGGACTTGTCAGTTGTGTAACAGGTAATATTACTGTCTCCAGTGTCCCTTTCTTTAAGCTCTTGTTACTTCAGCTATTTAAATGCCTGTCTTTCTCACTCTAAAGCTTTGTGTTCTCTTCATTTCTTCTTCTTTTACTTGTTTCATGAAGTGCACAGTTAATCCCTTTGTATTGTCCTTTTCTTCTCCAGTGCTATTAATATCTTTTTAACCTCTTCTTAACATAGTATGGAGTCACATATATGGTGTTAGTTATAGTGCTTTTACATTCAGATTAGCATCGCAGACAATACTCATCTATAACAGAATGCAAAATCTATTAGTAGTTATGACAAAATGGCGACTTACATGAAAGATACAAACACACAAGATCAATTGGTATTATTATATTATTTTATATCATTATATTATTATCATCTTCACTTTTTTTTAGGATGACACTTTCCAAAGAAGAGGGAGGCTTCAAAAAAGGTACCTTTTTTTTAAACAAATATTTCTCTTTACAAAATGCAGTTTGTTTGAAATATGTTGTTACTGATTGTAGGGAGAGCTTTGCCCTGGTAAAGGGTGCTGTCCTCCTGATCGAAGATGAGCCAAGTGAAGGGGATTCATCTCCCCCTCTCACTTCTCCAACAAAACAGAATGACCAAGTGTCAAATGCACGGCACAGACAACTGCATGCAATGGTTGAGCTGCTCCGACCAGAGGACACCATTAAACTGGTAAAAATATACAGTATCAACTACATAATGGGAAACATGTAATAGTCAACTTAGACAACTGTAGTCGACTAAAGGAATTCTTGGTTGATTGTGAATCAATTAATTAATCAACTAATTAAGGCAATGCTTGATTCTGGCAAAAGCTCTCAAAATTATTAGGCTCTCAAGAAGTATTAGCAAACAACTTCTTAAGTGAAAAGGCAGATTAAACTGTTCAGTATCTCCCAAAAACTCCAGCTAACTCACTCCATGCTTTCTCCTTTCTGCTGTTGGGCACAAATCAAAATAAAATAATTACAATATAATCTGATAAGTTGGTCAAAAGGACTGAAGGGCTACCGCCCTACTGTACAATTTAATAAAAACTCCCATGACTAAACATCAAAAAATGGGAAATAGTTTTGTGTATTCAGATTAAAATATTTTAGTTTACAGTTTTTAAACCAAAGCATGTTTTAGTTCTGCATTTTTGAGCATTTCTTTGTAATTTGGATCACTGTCGCCGGCCTCTTCTGCTGTCAGGCTGTGCAGCTGGAGTCTGTTAACCCTGTTAGAGTGAGGTACCTCATCATTGTGTCCACCCTGGGAAACAAAGACGAAAGCATTCTTCTGGGCATGGACTTCCCCAGTGCAGAAAGGTAAAGCTAAGACACTTTCATGCTAATTATATATTCACATTTTACCATAGACTGTATATATAAATGGACATAGCTAACCCTATTTAGCTAGTCAACAAATAGGAAGTGAGCATGGGGACGCTTCCGGCCCTATTGACCCAATCGACTTTGTATTAAGAAAACTGCTCCTGTCAGGCTTCTCCTTTTGGTCTTAAAATGTTCGTATTAACCCGCTTTACATGATACAGGCATTTTTATTTAGCTATTTTGTCTGTAAATCAATTCTTATTCCTAATAAGAATTGATTATTAGGAAAGTTATATGGGCTCCAAATTTGCCCATATAACTTTCAGCCTCAGTGAGCTTCATTTGATTGGCCCTTAGTCCACTTCTTTATACAGTCTTTGCAATTTACATACTATTGTTATTTTACTGTCTGGCTTTTGCAGTGATCAGTGCACCATCGGCCTGGTTCTGCCCATATGGAGTGACACTCAGGTGTACTTGGATGGAGATGGGTGAGAATAAGGAATTTCAAATTATTTGTTCTCAGGCTGCAGCACAGATGGTAGAGCCTACTGTTTGGGACTCTGGCCAGTGAAAAAATTAATGTATAATGTGCTTTTTATCCAGCTGAATCATTGCTCATAAAATACAGCTGTCCCATCACTCATGTAAATTCTTATATAAACATCTACTTTCTGTGTCACAGTAATTCACAATAACTGATCTAGTCCTCATATAACTTTTTGTGCTGGTTTGCTTTTGGTTTAGTAATGACACAATTGTGGCTAGTAGTACTGTATTAAATTGAAGTTCATAAGCTATAATCGCAAAGAATTTATAGTTGTTATTACTATGAATCAACATGATCTGATATCACATGTTTTCCTTATATTGTGAATAGTAAATTGTGGTTGAACTGAACACAATGCGCCTCTATTAAAGGCCCTGGTAGGTTTACTGCTCTGGGCTGAAGGAGTAGCCATTGTCACATGTGTCACACGGGGCATTTTTTTTCACTCTCTGCTCTTGTCGCTTCTGCAGAAAATCACACCTACCAGTGTGCCAATTAACCAGTTATTTGCATATTCAGTGCACAATGATTTTAAAAAGGCTTGACTTGACCAGTATTTCTTGTTATTATGCATTATGGTAACATTATTTTTCCTGTTAAAATAAAATCTTCTTTCCTCAGTGGTTTTAGCGTAGCTTCAGCCGTGGAGACCAGAATATTCAAACCAGTGTCAATGCAAACTATGTGGTGAGCTTCAAAGCTATCTGTGTATTTGCTTCTGATTGGATTCATATAATAATGTTCTGTCTCCTTCTGATGACCTGAAGGTCAGTGCTGCAGGCGTTACACGGATGCTGTGAGCGGGCAATGAACGCAGCGCTGATCCCGGGGAATGGGTTGGAGTGGGCCGACCATTACCAGCAGCACATCGAGTCTGATCGGGTCTGTCTAAACGAATGGGAGGCAATGGACGACCTGGAGTCAGTCAGGAAAGATAGCAGTGGATCAAGGTGACTCACAAATTCAGTTGGTTTGGTTTGTCTCTGCATTTTTTACTCTGCCTTCTTTCCCCTGTAATTTCCTGTGTCTACTGTTTTGTAGAGATGTTTATTCAAGTGTCTATGACAGGTTTTTGATGATTCTCTAATTTTTATATAATTTGGAAGGATAAAATCTGCTGTAAATACAAATTATAGTTTTATGTCCGTGGAATGTTAATTAGGTAATAACATGGGTATGGGACAAAATCTCATGTCACAGGATCTTCAGATATTTATTCTTCTTATATTCATATTATATTCTAATTTTTAATAAGTTTTCCTTAAAGACCATGTTAAATGAGAATAGTGTCTCATCCCACTCCTAGTATTTGCATATCTATTCTCACATATCTATATCTATTTGCTCTTTATTTATAATGTCTGCCTATTGCAAGATAATATTTACCCAAAAAATTTACCCAAAACAAAAGACACAATTTTATTTTTAAACATATGTCTTGATTTTATAGTAATGAAGACAGACTTTGCAAAGAGAAGCTCATCAAGGATCACCTCAGAGAGATTATGATGACTGAAGACCTGGATAAGATCACATGTCGAATGGTGAACCCACTATCTATTATAGTAATATAGTAATGTAACTCAAAGCTTTATATATATAAATAATATATATTATATATA
>JACN01033795.1:0-11329 GCA_000787155.1 Scartelaos histophorus | reverse complement strand
CGCCTCAGTGTAAAGAGTTTTGTGCGATCCATTTCATATAAATTCAGCCCTGGCTTAACCTGATGGCCTGGAATGACAAAGACCTAATTTGGAGCCAAGAAGAACATCCCCTCAGTCACTTAATAAAATGCACGTCACCCTACTTTTATTTTGATTACCCACAGGCCGCGGAGAGATAGGCTGTCAGTCCTGGGCTCTGCTTTCAGGGGGAAAACGCAAGGACTTGTCAATCTACAGTAAATTGAATTGAGAGTAAAAATGACTCGCTGAAATATCGGCCACACGTACACAACGATAAAGTTTGCGGTGTGGCTGAATTAATTATTTCCAAGCACATAAAACTACACCGGCAGAGGCGACAATCAAGCCTGAATAATCACAGCGGTTGAGGCGTATTTATTCAGCAGGCGAGACAGGTGACCTCTGGGTGGCTTTCCATGCAGTGACATTAACACCATCTGTCACGGTTTTGTATTGCACTGGATTCTATAGGAAAATGATGACACTATTTATGTTATATATGTCAGGGTGCTTGTCTGAAAGGTGCCAGAGTTCACCGTTACTATTTTCATTCAGGTGGGAGTGGCACATCTAATTGCACCTTATACAGCTCACACGTCTAATGCGTTTCATATTTATATCCATACAACAAATCAAGCATAACATTACGACCCTCTGCTGTTTCTATACTACACCTCATTTTCCTCCGTGCTGCTACCCATATGCTGAGGCTGGCTGCATGTGGTGTGCTAGAGGAAAGCAAAGGGAAGGACAATGTAGAAGACTTGATGACTGGAGCATCTTCAAAACCTCTCGTGGTGCTCCAAGACCGTTAAGTGGGTCCATGAAGGGACGGTGATGAACCCTGACACAGATGATGCTCCAATTTGACCTTCTGAGCGAAAATAGTTGAAAAGCAAGTTCTGATTAAGACACAATCACGGTTTGTTAGACGTGAAATTGTGCAGAGCCTATATTGCTGGATAAGGACTCACATAGCAATCATGAGCAAAAAAAATAAAAATGGATGGAAGTGAAACAGTCCCAGTTGAGCTGATGCTACAGCTTTAGATTGGATAGAACTGGTGTTGGATCTGGACAACCAAACATTCCATAAAACACTGTTCATCATTTGCAAAGTAAAGTTGCAGATAAATTATTTTGTATTCTTATTCTGGTGGATTTCTACTTATATTTTGTATATAAAATATCACATGAAGTGGTACAATGTTATGTATGTGGATCAATGGTTTTACAGAGAAAAAAAGATGATTATTATTAACTTTCTAGAGCCTGTCTTCAGTTTGTTTTCCACAACAGTAAAGTTTAATTTGTTATGAAAGAGGTGTTTGTCCTCGAGCTGAAGTCCTGACCAAAACCAAAACTTGTAGGTGTACTTATCGTTCTTTTACTCATTACTTTTCATTTACTGTCAAACTGCTTTTCCATAAGTTTGAATAGTTTTTTCAGGTTCAGTACGTAACTATTTATCTGTCTATTTAGAACTGTTGTAAATCTCACCTTGCAGCAGTCGATAATGTAATAATGGCCAATGATGTAATAACTGCATGTAACGTAATATTTTTTTCTGTAATAAAGCCAATAATGTAATAACTTTCCAATAATGTAATAACCTGTTACTAATAATGTCATAAGTTGGTGGTGGCCAAATTACCCAAGTCATGTGACTGAGATTGCACTTTCAGTTCAGTTAACAGCAGGCGCCCTTACATCTATGATAAATTGTGAAAAGGTAATATTTTACGGTGTTTAAAAAAAACAACTTTTCTTGTATCCTAAATTTAATAGAAGATTTTGTAAAATGTTCAACCCCCAAACTCTTGACGCTGATGCTCTTGATTAGGATAGAAGAGGCAGGTTTTACAAAAGCGTTGGATATAAAGTAGATTGAGGTAGTTTTAAATTGAACATGCAGAGCGGGGGAATAGTGAATTGGTAAAAACATTCTGAGTTGTGAGCTCCTCAGACAGACCCATGTGCAGATAGTGAAAGAGGACAGGAAGTAGATGTGACAGAAAATGACGAGCAAGACGGAGGCATGTTTACTCGCTCTCAAAGGCGGCTGAAAGGGACTGGTTATTCCGATGTGTTTACTTCAGACTCTCTTGATGCAGCAAAAGAAAACAGGGGACATCTACAAAATAGTGTTACATCAAACCACGGTCTTCCCTTTTTAATAGGGATGGGACAGGATGTAATTTCCTCAAGATGAGACACCAGATTGGGTTGACAGGAAGGAGGAATTTTATAATAAATAAATGACGTGGTTTGCTTCACAATTTTGGCCTTTTACTATTTTTTACTTTACTCTCTACTCTATTTAATATGATATAAATTGACTTTCCTGTTATTGTAGCATTAGTCCAACACTTTTGGTCCAATCCAAATATAAACATGAGGGAAAAAAATCTCACAAAATCATTTTTCTCATTCGTGCACAATGTTGTTCCACCTCTACATTTTACACTGGGCTGAAAACATATATTATTGAGTGTGCAGCTATAGGTTCTCATGATATTTCTTTGTTTTAGATGGTTCCTTTCTTGACAGCGTATAGCTGAAGTCTGTCTATACCCTTGACCTGATCCACAGCTTCTTCTCCACTGACCACAGTGTGTTGCACTGAGTGGGTGTTCACTTGGTGTGCAGTGAAATTCAATAGAAGACACACTGTATACTGTTTCAGCTATCACTCTAGTACATGTACTATGTAACATATAACTATGTAACTTATAGCCAGAAGAGCATTCATGGCAAATCAAGAATACTGCAAAGGAGGCAAGTATGCAAAGTTACATATAGTAATAGTATAGTGTAGTAATAAAGTCTCCTGTTTTTGATTAAGGAAAACTACTGAGTTGCTTCTATTATCAATCTGAGTCAGACTTGTTTTAGTGCAATGTTGGGACGACTGTGCTTGCATACAAAATGTTTTAGCTCAAGATACCGAGTGCTATCGAGCCTACAGACAGACGAAAACCACGGGGTCAGAAAGTTCACCTTGTTGAACATGCAGGAGGCTACGCTCCGTTAAGAGCGCACAATTCACTCTAGTTAATCTGTAAGAATGATCGTTTCATCTCAGTGGCCACTGGTTTATAATGAGCCTATCCATGCACATTAATACTCAAACACACCTTCTACCAAAGCAATTACACATTCAAATAGGAAAGCTTAGCATAATGAGAAGGCGCGCACACAACTGCCCAGTGCTTTAAATGCGCACTAAGCGGCCCAGAATCCAGAGCGCAACTCAGAATGGAGCGGAAAATTGCCATTAGGAAAACAGCTGAAGCTTTTTGTAAACTGCAGCCACCGAGGGAGACCGCGCAGGTGCACGTCCTGATTGCACTAAAGCCGAGACGAGGAGCCGTATCAAAGAAGAGGGCACACTGCCCCCTAGAGGACTCAAAGAATAAGGCGAGTTACTGTCAAGTCCAGGTCATTGATAAAGTTAATAATCCTAATTGTTTTCAGTTACAAAATGCTAGAGATATTAGGTTTTATTTTTGTTTGTTTTTTTAATATAATTATTATTGTCCAAAACACTGTAAGGAAACATTTGTATTTTACATATAAAAATGTGTCATTTGCATCTCACAGAACAAAGGTTCACAGCAGTTACACTTCTAATTACAATATGTATTCTAAAAAATGTACTTTGTATTGCAAACTACTTGTGTAGCCTACTATTTGTGATACATTTTATAAATTAATTTCAACATTCAGGCAAGTACAGAGTACCAGTACAAATGTTATAATACAAATTTTGTATTTTAAAAATCAAATAAAAGACAACATTGGCCTTGTTTGGTACTCGAGCGGAACCAAGTGCAGTCAAAGGCATTTCCACAAAATTACTTTCTTCATTTGCAACTAATGTACAACAAATAGTAAATCAAACAAATTAGTGGATTCCAGATTGTTTTTTAAATGCAATGTTATGGATATTATTGTATATACACTTTTGTTATGCAAGTTGATGGTTATTTCTATGTAGGGAATGAAAATAAATATCCAGAATTAAGGCTCTTGAGAAGAACAGCATAGATCTTCTATTATTTTTGTAATGCTCCTTATGTGTCTTATTCCACAACAGGTACACTATGTGTGAGCCACAATATGTTCTACAAACATGATTTTATTTCTTTAAAAGAAATGAATTACATGAATTGTCCTTACTGGACAATTCATGTAAACAAGACACCACTGGCATGAGACGTTTGCCATATTTGAATTTGTTTTGCAAAAAATGACATCAGTGACCAGCCTGATGGACAAGTATTCAAATGTTCTAGCAGGTTCTAGACACAACCATGTGAAAATGGACGAACCCTGCACGGTAACTATACTGGTCAACTGAAACAATTTGAAAAACATGATATCTATTCATTCACTAATGTTGACATTTCAAAACAGTGACGTGAGTCGGTGCCATGGATCCAGCGTCTCTTACCAAGTAAATAATTTGGGCAATGGGCAGTAGAGTTCATAAGAACCAGGTTACTTTATAGATGTTGGTGGCAGCAGGAATGGCAGTGGCAGCTGCAGATTTGTCAGTACTCCCACAGAGACAAAGCATCAACACAACTACCATCGCCCAGCAGAGTACCTCCTTGGTCTCCACGGAGATATTTCCCATTGGAGCATTTGATGGCAGCTCGTCCATGTTCCACAAACTCCAGGAAAAAGTCTTCAGATTTCTCTCCATCTGAACACACCAGGCCATTACTGGACACGTTCCAGTATTTTCCATTAGCACCTGTTCAAACAGTACTTGCGTTATTTGTGCGTGGTCAACAACACAGGCATGTAGTTTATACAGTAGCATGCTGACTGATGCATACATGGGCTCCCTGTTCCTAGAAGAACATGCACTATGTATAGAACAGCTGCATTTTACAAAATATGCTTTAGGGTTAGGGGATAGAAACAGAAGGGTAATGGAACTGGAGCTGCACACACAATTATTGTAATACTCAATAATATGAGTATATTCATATATAATAATAATACTAATACTTTAAATACTGACTTTTTATGTGGTACGCTCCATCGCTGAAAATCAATGAAAAGATATCATAGACAGATCGATTTGCATCCAGAGTGTTGGAGTTCTTGTGGTGACACACAAAGCCATTTTCTCCACGGAGAATGAGGATTGGGCGGTTGATGAGCTTCATCAGAAATAGCTCATCATCACCTGAATTAAAAGGACCTTTTAGGACTGTGAGTACAAGACTTGGGTTAGAATGAGACCAAAATCACCCACCAACAGAGTCGCTGACTGCAGACAGCTGGCCATTCTTCTTGGTACAGACATATTTCCCATTGCTGGCTTTAAGAGCCACTCTTTGTCCTCTCCACTCAATGTCGAACATAGTGTTGACCTCACTGGAACGAGAAAAGGACAGATGCGTATTGAGATGGAAGTCAAAAGAAAGCAGCATAAATGCTGCTCTGTGCAGCTGAGGGCATGAGAGTAGTACTCACACTTCTGTAGCAGTAGACTGGATCTCCCCATGAGTCACCAGGGTCCAGTAGGAGCCGCCATTAGTCCTGAATATGGCCTTTTTGGTCTGTTTGTCAATTTCCATTTGAAAAGTCTCCATGTCCGTTTCCACATCCTGATTGGCTGAAATGCTCACTCCTGGTAAGAAGAGGAACCCATCTCATTAGGGATTTTTAAACAATGATAAGTTTCTGAATAGAAAAACAGTCAATAATAAAAGTTCATTCAAATTCATTACAGAGGATTCCTGAATTTATATAGATCTGTTTTTTATATAGTCCTCATACAATTTATTGGTTAATTGATTAATTAGGCTTTATTTCAAACATGCATGTTTCATAGTAATACATCTAGTCATAAAAAATCAGTATATAAAAAATACACATGTTGAAAAGGCTGTTTGAAAATTACTTCACATGTAAAACTAAATCATCTTTAAAATGCTGCATTGCTTATAAATACACAGATTCTGCTATTAGTAGTCCACTTAGTGATCACTTATTGCACTAACCCCTGAGCCCTGCACCTCTTTAGTTTAATGAGCACTTTCAATATTGCTCATTTGGCCTAAACACACTGAGGTGGGCGCCTTGATTGTTTGTTATTTACTGGCTTTATCAGTGTGAGAGTGTCATGTGCAGCACAATACAGTCATGTATCAATCAGTTGTGTCGGCTGCAGTTCAAATTAGGTGCCACTAAAATATCCTCCAACCTTTCTCTTAAGCCTGTTACAGCCTAATCCACAGTCGCCCCTCCACCCTCTCTGTTCATGTCCCAGTCTAAGTCCCTGAGTGGTGAAATGCAAATCTGCGCTGCAGGACCCACTAAGCAGCTTTCTGTACATCGCTCTTTAAAACATTACTAAGCACTAGCCAAACATAAGAATTACAAACTGTCTAAAATAAATCATGTTGAATACGATTCCAAAAAATAAATGTTCAATATATGTTTGCTCATAAACATTGCAGTTTTAAAAGATACTGAGTTAATTAAATTGAAATTCAAGTCAATTACACTGTGTTCCCTGTAGCACGCTAAAATAAATGTCATCACACTATATGCCCAGTTGCCCAATGTTTTTTTTGTTTTTTTTAATAATTAAGCCATTATGGTTTTAATCATTGTTTAAAAGTAAACAATGATTAATTTCTGTGACCACCTTATGAGTTATCCCACTGGAACCTTTACCACAATGTGTGCTGAAGATGCAGCTTAAGAGCTTGTAACTACAGGGCTTAAGGACCATTGAATGTAAGTTACACCTTTGGGCCATGGATCTGCCCCAAAGTCATTTGCACGCAGCTTAATCTTCAATGGACACACAGTGGAGATGACAAAGCCCATTACCACAAATGCCGTCTTCTAGGTGTGTCCCGCCATTTCAATGGAGCAGGCCTTTAGTGACAAGTCTGCATTTACCAACAGGTCTTTGTTTCTACTCCACAGTCAGTGATTTTCCTATTAGTAACTGCAATTATACTAACACTGTAACACACGTACATTGTGCACAGTATATATCCATATCATTTTAACAGTGTGTATACAATAATATATAACTACATAATAATGGCTCTGTCCTGACTGTGCCATGTAGAAGATGCTGCACTATAAATCAATAAAGAGTTGATTAAAAATTCTATGGTATTATATACGGGACCTCAAAAACACTTATGATCCTTTATCGCATGGTCAATTTAGAGCATTTGCCTGACCTATTCAAATACTATTTTATATATGCATAGCTGCATGGGGTATCTTGATCTAAGCATAGTAAAATGCATAGGTGATTAAAAGTACAAAGACATATTCATAAGTGGGTGATTGGAGGATAATTCTTAGTTGAGGTGTTAGTACCTTGTTTGACTGACACATATCTTTTATTGGCAGCTTGAAACACGACTTGTGGGTGACTCTCCTCCAGGTCAAACAGCTCGTCTTTCCCCGGTTTGGAGCAGCGTCCGGACCGTAGTGTTGCCGTGGGCCCCACAGGACTCAGGTACTTCCCCTCACAGTCTTTGAAGGCCAGCTTGCCCGACTTGAGCTCCAGAGTGAAGCTCGTGCCGTTGCTACTCTCTTTCACCAGCTTACCGTCGTTGCTGAGGAAACGGCTGTCACAGGTCTTGAGGCTGTACTTTCCGTCAGCGTACACCAAGGTGACCAGAGAGTCCACTCCCCAGGGTATGTTGCTGTCTACAGAGATCTCCCCATCTGTAGCGGACAGATGGGCATAGCGCTTGCGTGCCACACTGAACAAACTCGCCTGTGGGTGAAGTGCCAAGTGGACCGCCCACACCTCTTGCTCCCCTATGACCTGGGCGAAGCAGGAAAGGTAGTCGGCCGAACCCCCAAAGAAGCGTTGGTACGATTCTGACTGCAGTGCCCAGCGGCCGTCGGACTGGGGAACTATGATGAACCTGCACTCGGCTTCTGGCTTCTCTGCTCCACACGAGATCTTCCCAT
Source organism: Scartelaos histophorus (assembly GCA_000787155.1). NCBI lineage: Eukaryota > Metazoa > Chordata > Actinopteri > Gobiiformes > Gobiidae > Scartelaos > Scartelaos histophorus. The sequence continues at coordinate 3,334 of JACN01033795.1, read as the reverse complement.
CTTTGTCAGATCCCAGGTAGCGTCCCAGGTGGCTGCGCAGGAACACCACCGGCCCATCTTGCTCCTCCTGCTCCAGTGTCCAAATTTGCTTCTTCTTCATGCTGTTCCCCGAGGCGTTCACCTTGAACCCAAAGGCCTCTGCTGTCAGGTAGCGGTTTTCATAGTTGATGAGGCCAAACTGGAGCTTCAAGGCCTTGTTAATTCCGTTTGTGGGCATACTTCACCACAGGCCACACCTATGAGCAGTAATTTAAAAAAAACAAAAAAAACCTTTAGTAGATACAAACGCAGTTGTAATGGGCTAAAGCAGGCATGAGAAAAAAGAAAAGAAAAAAAAAATCTAATGTTTCTTTCTTTGCTGCTTGCACCTCACAAGCTGTAAATTAGGTCCACTTATCTCCCTTGAAGGATTGTTTAGTGCTCCTTCCTTCTTTGTGACACTTTCTCTCTCTTTCTCCCCTGAGGGTGATCACGGCCACATGCCCACTGTTCCTTAATGAGTTAGGATTAAATTCAACAGGACACAGCACTTCAATCCACCAAGCTGCTCACGTCACAGGCAAACCGGCCAATCACAGAGCTTCCCCACCTCCTCCTTCTTCCTGTATTTGCCTATGACACCTTTTTTTTTTTGCTCTGGTATAGACACATTTTATACACAATCCACTCCAACTACAGAATAGTACGGCATATATTCTTAGAACTGTTGCATATATATTTGTTTCCATGCGTTTCTAAGTGCTGCTCTATCAATATAGTGTATAGGATAATCCTGGGTTTGACCTGCTGGAAAATGGCCAGAGTTCAGAGTTGTTTCCCACTGCTACAAGGTCTCAGAGTGTAATCAGTGTGTTATATTTTATTTATATTCTTATTGCTTAGGGTGGATTTCCTATGTACAATTTACACTGGTCCCTTTATGAATCAATTAGTTTCTACACATTTTACAATATTGCTACAGTTTCTATGAAGCAATGTGTGTTATGTTCTATTCTCAGATATTTTTACATATTATGTAAAAATATCTGATGTTAGTTATTAAGTAACATAAGACAAGTGCTGTACTGTTGGTTTCGTCAGCAAAGCCACTGCAGTTATGTCCTTTTAAGTCCATTTCACTGCAACTCCATACCTGCTTATAAATATTTGAATAACACAAATTTGAATGTGGTCCTTTTTGCATTTCCCTTAACTCATACATAGGGTGTTGCTGTTTTCATGATTCTGTTCCCTTCGTTGAAGTCAAACTGTTCTGTGGTAATTTGACAATAGAGGACACAACATCATGGTCTGTGTCCTGTGCCTAAGTGCACACCGCACACTAATGAGCATTTGTAAGAGCATTACCCCTTGCTGTCAGCCAGGAGCCCGCCTAGTGGGACACAGTGAGAAGGTTTATCTCCAGAAATACCATTGTCGCAAAAGTAGCACAAACTAACACTAACTTTAATATTTCCAGCTAAAGATAAATTACCAGTTGAAGTAGGTGTAAATGTTCTGATAATGTAATAGTGAAAGATGGGTGGTTGTTTCTATTCATGTGTGTAATTAACACAATGACAGCTTTGTTTTCTAGCCTTTTCAAGTGGCCTTGGGAGTGTGTAAAAGTAGTAAACAGCATTTTATGGGCTTTCATATTTGGATTACTTCTCATAATTTATACTATAATCGCATTACATTTCGCTTTGGAACCACTAGATGGCGGTGTTCCATTGCTCTTAATTTCGACATGGGCAAAGGATGTAGGCTATTATAAGGCAGGGGATCAATGTGTTCAAAATGGCTGAAAATGCAACGTAATCAATTAGTTCCACGCTGCTTATTCATTAGTTGCTGACTTCACTCCCCGCTCTGGTGGCGTCCTCTCCTCCACATGTCGTTTGGCTTCACCTTCAACCTCAAGTTTACCGGGAATCGTGCCTCGGAGAATACGAAGGAAGTACCTGGGAAAATATGAGGAGGAAAAACGTGTTTCTGTCATGGATGTGCCGCCAAACTGTAGCAGGATTGGCTATAAATTGTAGGTTTGCACTGCGCACACGCTGGTTTGGGTTTATTCTCAACAAGAATAAACCCAAACCCAAACTAAACCTTGATCAAAGCACCACTGAAACAGGACCAAACCAAATCTTTGTACATCAGGACTAAACTAGACTCAGACCAGTCCTGTGTACGCGCACCCTGAAGTACCAGCGCTGACCACGGCTGACCACTAGGGGGCGACCTTGACCATAAGTTACTTTTGATAAAATTTACAAGAACAATTTTTACATAGTTGTAATGAACACAAACTATTATAAGAGGATTTTATTCTTCCCATCACAGGGGTTTGAATGTGTTCTGTTTTAAGACAAAGGAGATGTGTGGACATTTTTAAACACAGGCTATAAAACAGATCATGAAAACAAAACATGTGGAAGTTACATTTGCTGCTGATACAGTAATGGTGTGTAATAATGAGCTGTTTCCAGTCAGGATCACTCCCTGTGTAAGAAGTCAGTGTTTCCTGGCACTTTAAAACCACATGAACAGTTTGACGATAGTGTCTAATGGCAGCAGCCCACTGTGAAGTAAATGTCCCAAGTCTACTTTTATGACTTTGTTAATTTCGTTTTCCTTTTTTGTCTTGCAGCCTGCCCGCCACATCCTCTGCAGCAACACAGCCTAGTACAAACTATTTAGAGAATAAAGGCAAGCCATGGAACATTATTTTATTGCTGAGCGCTTGCATGTGCCGCAGATACACAGACAGTCACACACAGATCAAATGTTGAGCTAGAGGGTCCCCAGAAGGCCATGAACATAGATGAATGTGCCCTTTGTCATTATTTCATTTATAACTGTCCAGGACCTTTTCAGATAAGGCCATTTTTCAGCTTGCCATCTATTAGCACCTTAGACTGCATCTATTAGCCCGCCAAGCCCTCTGAGCCGGATTTAAAGGGCCAGCTGTGTCCCGAGCTCCCTCAGAAAGCCAAGGAAAGCATTGTGTACCACTTGCATTTGGACAGCAGCAAAATGGGCTCAGAAATGGATTAGGATTACATATTAAGAGCTGCAAAATATATCACAATCAAATTTAAATTGCAATTTGAATAGTCACAATTACCAAATTGCGAGAACTGCAATCATTTCCTTTGTAAATGGCAAGTGTCATAGCATGTCTAAAAGCTGCTAACCCTGTAGTACACCTCTGCAAAAATGTTCTGATTCTTGAATTCCTCATGCTTAAAATTTGGACTTTGAACAGAATCCTACTTTGTAAACATTGTAAATATAAACTTATAATTTATATTACACATTTTTTTTATAGATAGATAGATATAGATATAGA
>KN499013.1:12351-23813 GCA_000787155.1 Scartelaos histophorus | reverse complement strand
GTCCGGGAGCGAACGCGACGTGTTGAAATATTTCGATAGCGCCGAATAATCCCGAGCTGGAAGTTGCTGCGGAGAAGTGCGCTCACCCCTCACACACACGCGCGCTGTTGTCCTGCTCCGAGCAGAGTGCGCGCACACATTTCAGAGGAGGACGTGTGCAGAGAAGGGAGTCCGCTGACGGCCAGAGAGAGAGGTGGTAAGGTCCCAGCTCCGTGATTTTCCTAGCGCCTCTGTGGCCCATTGGGCTTCATACTGTATGGATGTGTTGCGTGTTACGAGCAGCAGCAGCGCTACGTTTGATTGGCTCTTTGACGCTTTCGGACCAATTGTGTGGTTGCGTAGGCGTGGTTTTAACAGGTCGGGTGGAGGGGACAGGCTTCAGACTTATAAAAAGGTGTTTGGAAACTCAAAAGGGTTTGCCGTGAAACACCACCCTACCGAAGTCTCTGTTGTGTGAATATGTCAACATCGTTAGAGAAGTTGCGCTCTCGGCCACTCAAAGCAGCGAGGGAGAGCGCGGCGCCAGAGGAGGCCCCTGCAGTGGGAAGGTCCGCTCTCCTGCGCTGCCTCTGCGCGGCAAACCCTTTCTCACGTACCAAACAGCATATTCTTGTTTCACCGGAGAGTAGTTACATTATTCTGAACTTTTCTGAACCACAGAGACTGATAAATGGCAGCTTTATTTTATAGCGTGTTGTTGTTGGTTTGTGTTGTTGCGAGGTGCCTCCTTTACTCGTGCGTTTTTGTTTTCTTCTGGCACATCACCCGCTTTAATAAGTCATCTAAAATGTTTCAGTTTTTTGTTTTTTTTTGATTTTGTATAGCGAGCTCTGCCTTTAGCCTGGATGTAAAATAAATCCCTAATTTAAAAAAAACAAAAAACAAAACCTAAGCCTATACGTGCGTAAAATCTTTCCCACTTGTTATAACAGCCCAACTGTTATTACTGCGCGTTTGGATGTAGGCCTGCGTTGAAATGATTGTTTTTACATTTTTAATCAGAGCATTTGCAGCTTTACAGAAATGAAAATTGTATTCCCATTATTTATGCATAGACCTATTGATCATTGCAATGCTTAAAACGGTTTCATTACTGCTCCGGTGAAATCGCCTCCGCAGAAAAAGGATTCAGAGTTTTCAGTGGGCTTTAAAATGTCACTTAACCCCAGATTCACAAGTAAACTAGAGGCAGCTATGGCTTCGCAAACATTGACCATCCATTGTGAGCAGGAAACCTGTGGGAATTCAAGAAAGTGGCGCTGGAATCCACAGAACAAGCCACTAATTTACCTCCTAATATTTATATTTAAAACGAGCCAATAAGAGCAGCTTTGAATTTGATCTTTATTTTTATACATATGGTTCTTTTGCTGTTCAGTGTTGTCTGTGTAACCTGCTCAGTAAAAAAGATTTTCAAGGTTGTTTTGAGAGTAAATTAGTTTATTACGTTTCCTGAATACCAAAGTAATTTGTTTAAACGAAATGCAGATACTGTAAGTCAATGTGGACTTGTCAAGATGCAGGTTTGTACCTGTTCTGAGCGCCATAGTGTTTTGTTTTTTTTAAATCTGGAATAAAAGATATATTTTAGTGAAGCTATAGGTTTAATGTGCCGTGTATTTGTGTGGGTGTGTAAGTGTGTAAGTGTTGACGGGCAATTAGGAGAAAGGAGGGTAAATTCTGGTTGCAGCAGTGCATTTTTGAAGTGCCCAAATAATATAGAATTGTGGCTTTCTTCTTGCATTTGTGTGGCCTTTTGGTTGGGGTCAGCCTCGTGTCAATGACTGGCTTATACTCTTCTCTAAACACACTGACCCATTAGCAGCACATTTCAATTTAGTGGAAGGTGTCATCAAATAGGGAGCAGTGTTGACACGGCAGGAGCCTCTCTGTCCAGGCCGAGCTGCCTTCATTACCTTAAGCAAGTCCCAAAATGGTCAATATGCTGTATAAACTTTTACAGGGTTAGGGCTCTCAGGGACTTGGAGTGGTTGTAAAAAGGGCCGAGCTGACACAACTAATAGATGAAACTAACTTTGTCAGCAATTATTCATCAATGGAGATGGCGTTCCAGTTTCAAAGGGGCAGTATTTTAGGCTGCATAGAGCCATAAGGAGCAGCAAAATATTCTCCAGCGCATTGCCGTCTTTCCTTTGCTGTCCAGCCTTATCAATAAATATCACCGGAAAACAGTGATAACCTTTTTGATAGAAGAGAGGTGTAGGTTATGGTCTATGACGCCCCTGAACTGGCAACACAACAGCCACACTGTTGAGGTTCATTAAGCAGCGCTTCAAAGACATTCCTGGAATTGATCATGGAGCTGCAAGTGATGTAATGTATGCTGTCCTGTTTATTTGGAGATTGTTAATGATAAGCATGGACAGACTTGGTGGCACCGCGACTGAATGGAGCAAATTGTCTTGTGAAAGTCATCAGTCCTGACAAATCATGATAGGGAAAGGAAACATCACAAGATGAGTATATTCTGCCACTATAATCAGTTCAAACCTCATTAGAAATGTCCCGACGCAAAGGAAATGGGTGATGTTCAATTGATGATCTAATGACTCTCAAAAAGCAGAGCAGTTTCCTCAGTAATTTAGGATTTGACCTGGTGATGCTGTGTTGCACTCGTTCCGTTGCCTGAGTGGACGTGTGCGTGTCTGTCATCCAATAAACAAACCAGAGGCAAATTTTTAAAGAGGTGGTGCTAAAAAGGTTTATTTGTTTTTCCCGGACAATGCAAATAGAGAAAAAAAAAAAAGATATATATTTTTATTGGTATATCATTTTGACATAACTAGTGGATAAATACTGGTGGCTATTGAACAAATCCTGCAGAGTGAGGTTCTTTTTTAAACACTAGTGGAGCAAAGTCGGGCATCACCTGTAAAGCAGCACAGGGCTCTGCTCCCTCGGTAAATGGGCATCAGCCTTTCACCACAGTAAAACGCTCAAATCAAGAGCCCCACAGCTACATGTCCCAGCTAAGATATTATATGTATTTAGATATAATACAGAATGAGATGAATGAGGGTGATTTTGACGGCGCTCTGTTGTTTTTAGCCTACATGACATTGACATTGACTTTGTAGTGCTTTACTTCACAGTCTCACGTACTATATGGTTTTCCACTGAGGCCAAAGCCCAGAACTGGCTCTTTTAAGAGGGTTAAGACTGTGCATTCCTGTGCCGAGGGAATCATGGGCTGAAGGGTTAGGGTGGCTTCTCTCTAGAGGTTAAGTGGGATAAGTGTGTGGCTCATGTCAACCCCACTACCCCCCAATAGTTTCTGGAAAATTTGCAGTGGGGTCAGATTGGATTACTGTGTTTTGGTATTTACATAGAGACAGAAGGCTTTGAAATGGAAAACCATAGGCGGAAAAGCAAGTGCCATGCTGTCTGAAAGGCCTGGTAAAGGAAACCAGAGTTGATGTCTATTGACGGGATGGTGAATACATGTCTTTTATGTCTTTCAGCCCAACAATCAGAAATGTACTTACTTAGCTGACAATTGATGTAAATGGATCAAGTGCAATGCAGGTTTTTAAAGTAAATCCAAGTTAAGTATGTGGGAGACATGCAACAGGAAATGATGAGGTTTCAGGCATCATGCTCCTGCTCACACGTTCACCACATCAGAGCTCGGCCCAGGACTTCAAGGCACTTCTGTAAATGCACTAAAGGAATTTAGCAGAGCAGTTCTGTTACATAAACAGCGATATAGCCCATCTCTAAACGACCTTGTAAAAACTCACTTAGGTGTCAGTTCACCTCCAGGTAAGCCTCGGTGTCTTGGATCAGCCTGGGGGTTTCTGTCATTTTTCCTTCTGTTGGACCGTGCTGCAGACCTGCTGGGATTGGTTTTTGCTGTTATTTTGGGAGAGATTCTGCAGCCACTCCCCACAGGTGCAGAGTGCAGGCCTGAGCCTATAATCTCCTCTTTCACAGTGGATCTCACTGCAAACACCTTCACTAGCTCTGCAACATTGTGTGTAGTGTGTACTGGTTTGTACTCATTATGGTGACATTCATTTAGTGTAAAAACACGCTGGGAAATTAGATTTACACGCCATTATTTTTTCCAATAAAAGTTACAATTATGCAGATTAACAATTCACAAAAATTAACAAATATAATGTGCACAACAAATATTTCATAGGTGCACGGAATGTTTTATTTTATTTTATTTTTTGTTAACCAAACTTTCCCCGTTACGCTAAACAATGTTCATGTGTCAAAGTAATTTATGCTTTTTAAACGTTTATTGGAGCGGACATTTCTCTTGAATCTTTTTTATTTTTTTTTTTTAAATCTCCGTGTCCAAGGGTTAGTTGGTCTTCCCTGTCCCTCGTATTTCTGATTTTACCCTCGTTTATGGGTGAGAGACTTCCCCGTTCTCCAGTATAACCTTTACGCGCGGGGCTCAAGTGGCGGCAAAGTTTGAGTGCGTCAATTGATTATTTCCCACGTGTTTCACGGTGAGGCGCACGGACCCATCCATCAACTGAGGCGAACACGTCACGAGCTAAATGTTGGCTACCCCTGGATGACCCGGGGCCACTGCACAGACAGACTATCTCTGTGGATCTTTCCATGATTCAACAGCAAAACTGTTGTTTTATGATGTTGTTTTAAGCCCATGTTGTATCTCTGCGCGAGGTGCGTAATATGGTTAAGGCGTGATTCTTTGGGACATCACTGGCCTTTTTCCCCCCTTAGATTAGTACTTTGGGTGTGTCAAGCGTTTTATATTCTCTAATCTGTGTGAGTCAGATTTGACTCACTCCAGGTACGAACCTTTCCATAATCCAGGGCCTCTCTTTTACCTGCTGTTTATTTTCTGCTTCGCATCTTCAAATTGCCAGTTTCAGACACGTGTGACATCTGAAATATGAGAGTTTCAGTATTTGCTCACTGAGTTAGACAATACACCAAAGCCACATGAAAAAAAAATGGGACTAAGTAGGATGCGGTCATGAGCGGTGCTTTCAGTTATTGTACTTCCCACACATGTTTTGCGTAAAGACGTTTTGGGGCAATGAGGGGGAGTATTTGAACCAAGGCTGAACCAGGTAGTGCAGCTCTGGATGGAGCACAGAAACATGCAAAGTTTAAACGCGCATATCAGACATGTATCTGATTTCATTATTAAGTGAGGCTGTCTGCACATGACAATATACTGGAGGAGGTTCTTTTAATAACTGAGTTTAATAAGGAAAAAAACGATGTATTAAAAATAGCAAGTTTTGTCTAAGATGTTCTGTGTTTTGAACATTTTTGAATGAACTCGTGTCCGTTTAGTCTGTGCACATCACTCACGTGTCCACTTCACGTATTCACTGACGTGTTTGCTTTAATAGATTCATTCCAGCGCGCGCAACCAGAGGACACTAGCGCCAATGACCCAGCCAACCCATTAAAATCCGATTAGGAAACATCTTGCTTTTCCAACTGAGGGCAGTGAAAAGCCTGTAACCTTTCCTCACTGGGGTCATCCGCCTAATAAGATCCATTGCCTATAGTGAAGCTACAGACCTTCACAAATGTTTCTGGCGACCGAGAGTGGCCCGGAGACCTTTGACATACATTGCACCTTAATTGGTCACTGTATTCGAAGGAAGGTGGGATTCCAGTTAATTAGTGGAGTGAATGAAACTGAACATTATATGATTTGCTCTTGGGTCCTGGTTTGTTAGCGTGGATTTGGGGTGGATCAGCTTTTGTGCTCAACAAATGAGAAGTGAGTAGCGTGGTGCCGATGCACAGTGTGGTTTTGTCGGCTGGCGACAGCCTTGATGCATGGGAGGAAAAAAAAAAAAACTTAAAGGAGACCTGCGTTATCACAGAACCTCATTATCTCATGTCTGCAACCATCTTTGGGGTGCAATCCCTAATCAGGAGTGGCGTAGACCTACTTTGGAGAACTCTGCCATAAAACCTCACTCACCCCAGTTCTCCTGTGGCAAACACGCTCTCATCAGCAGTGTGCGTGAGGCAGGACCATGACAATGCGGCACGAATCCTATCGCATTGTTGTCAAAACCCGAATAAGAACTCAGTTTGGAACGCGCTTGGGCATGCTCAGTAGTGGAATAAGTTGTGCTCATAGTTCATCTACGGCAATTTCGAAACGTATTTAATTAATAAAAATAATAATAAGTGTCCCTTAAACGAGTTTAAAACGAAGGAAACTTGTTTAATTTCAGTAGCGCAAATGCAGATTATATTGGCCTATCTAAAACTCACCAAAGCTGAACAGTTTGATTTTCCGAGATTTTGCTCTCTCCGCATGACAATGACAACTTCCCCAGACTGTTGACTCTGAGCAAACCTGCAGGACGAGCCTCTTTGCAGCAAAGTCATAAAGCATTTATTTACCTCCAGGTGAGTATAGGCAGAGTGCAGAGTAAAGATCGCAGGAGAGATTTACACCTGTCCCTGAGCGCAGATAGGGCCTATGGGTTATAGAGATGGCCACTGGAGCCAGCATGTCTGGGACTGTGCTAGACAGCGCGCCCCCTCCTCCTCTGTGGATTAAACAACATCATAAAAAATGACCATCAACGCGCTCACTGTAAACAGATTATTCTGCTCGGCGCCTGGCGCACAAACCTATCGCTGAGGGCAAGACGCAGCACCAGCAGCAGTCTGGCTCTGTTTGGTCATTGCTAACCTATTTAGACGCACTTCTGGACACTTCCCGCTTGTGTAAAGACTTACAAGCGTTTGATGTCACGGGGCATTTTACAAACGGGACCAGGCGCATGTGGAGCGTGACCAGCTGCATTTGTCTCCAACAAGTCGGAGATCTCCCGCGATTTTGGACTAGAAAAGCTTTATTTAATTCAAAGCCACGTGTCACTTATGAACAAACATACAGGCTTTTACATCTGAAAAAATATATTACCCACATTTGTCATTCTTGACTGTTCTGACCCTCGTTTCACCTGATCTTTCTTCCTTCACATTAAACATCGCGCAATTAAGACGCGTAATAATATCGCCACGTCCCTGCTCAGTGGCTGCTTCATCTTCTCACACAGAAGATGCCAAGTGTCGCGTTAAATTAATACTAGAAATATCTTTCTCTGGCTAAAAATGTATTCAACAATTAGTTATTAATTCATAGCTCGCAGATATCTTACCTGCAGCGTTGAGTGTCACTAAATCTATATAATGTCCTCAGTGGAGTCTCTTTGTCTGACACCCTGATATCTGAACTCAGGACTGTCATGTTTTTCAGTTGTGTCCAAATGAATCATGTGTGCATCATTTGTCTGAGATGCTGTTACTCAAACAATAACTTTTGAATGGTCCAGTGCATTTTTTTCTTGTAAATTTTAGCTAAGGAACTGATTTTGTGCAGGCCTATATGACACACATACATAAAACCAATCACTTTAACTTTCTGTGTTGCTTTACTCACACAACTAACAGTATCTTAATATTCTAATTTGGTGTTTTTTTTTTGTGTAAAATGCTGCAAGTGCTATAGCTCAAGGGCACCTGTCTTTGTGTTAGGTTTGTGTCAGATATATCACCCCAGTAGTTTGTTTTATGTGATGTACTGTCGGATTATTTAAGAAGAGCTTCGTAGATCTCAAGACAAAAACATATACTGTCTCTAAATCCCGAGCAAATCCCAGTCTATGGCTACAGTAAATAACATGAACATGATTGATTATTTGCTGAGTTAGCAGGCATAGATCACCATTATTAGCCTGGCCTGGTAATGGTGGAGCTTTTAGCTTAAACTCCAATACATGGACTTTGCTAGCCATAAATTATTCCACAAGTTTCAAGCTCAAAAACCTTTCTTTGCTTTTTACATTGCATACTGTAAATTTTGAATACATTTCCTGTGCCTCGTACATTAAAGGACATGTTATTCTGGTGGTGGCATATGTTCACCTTTGAAATGCTAAGAGGAAGCCTTCCCTCTAAAGCGGCCATAAGTGAATACAGAGAGGGGCAGCAGCAGAAATCTCAAGTGCTGATTTCCAAAATGGCTCAGCCTTTCACTGACAATAAGCAGGCCCCTCTTTGTCTGCTGCCTTCACCGCCGCAAAGACAAAACCAACAGAATCAAGTCGACCAAGGGCATTAGCAAATGTCATTATGAAAAAATACCATGTTTTCCGATAGAAACCTGCAAACTAATTCAATATCCCTGTTATGATAAGACATTTACACAGGCACAGTACAGATGTGTTTTGTTGAAACTCCAAATGAAAATTAACGATCAATCACAATTACTGATGACCCGTTACTGAAGTGGTTTTAACTCTGCACTTTCTCCTCTGTTTGATTTATTAAATATAAGCACACGTCCATTAATCAATCATTATCACTGTTAATCTGCAATTTATAAAATGCTTAAATTTTGGTAATACTTTATAATAATGACACATTTAATTGCCTTAATAATGCACAACCATAGACTTGTTTATTAAGAATTATTCAGGCTTTAATTAAGTAGTTCATAACCGTGAAGCATTCTTAACACAGTATTTTTTTGCTGGTTTCCCTTAAATTTGCCATTAAAAAATTGCTATACGTGTCAACCTTTGCTTTAGAATGTGTAGGCCTGGTATCCTGATGTCAAAGATAATTTTTCTGACTTTTGAGCGTATTTTCAAATCAGTAGTAATTTTAAGTCATCCTCATACACCAAAGCAGTTTTTCTACCGGAATGTTTTTTTTTTTTTCCCTATATAATGTAGATGTTTTGAGTAATAGATTCATTTACTAAGCTCTGTGTTGGTGTGCTTAACAGTGCACTCATCATAGCCCTAAGGCACAACAGTCGGCAGTGAGAGAGCAGTCCTACATATTCTGTCATCCATCAGGACAGGGAAGATTTTTACAATAAATAATTCACCAGCGATAGCCAGCCCTAATGTCTACATAAAATCTTTCAGTTACAGCTATCTTGGGAGACAGCCAGTTGGAGAGAATGCTTAATAAACAAACACCGGGCTCATGGGCTCTGGTTTCACCCAAATCAACATCCTATATCTGGGTTAAGGTTTAGGGTCAGCTGTGGGTGAGAGCCGTGAAGAGCCAATCCACTTAGAAATGCTTATGGACAGATTTAGTGTCCATTTTATTGGCAGTGTAATTTAAATTTGCCTTTGGAATAATCTGAGAATCAAACTTTGTGATGTGGTTGTAATTTAGCATTGATGATGAGATGTCAAATATCTTGTGTAAGTGTTGGGGAGCACGCTGTCTGTAGTGTCCGGTGTTGTGTCCAGGTCTCTCATCAGCCACATGTTCAGTGTGAGCAGAAACATGATCCAGACATTACTGCTCATACCTCTCCCTTTGGGTGAGCCTGTGCGTCTGTGCAACGTCTCAGTACGGAAACGTACTTGTCACGCACAACAATCAGTGGCTGTCCTGAGTTTCCCTGCACCACATTTGTATTAGGAGATACATTCATCAGCTGAGCTTTTCCTTAGGGCTTGACAACATAACCAAAAACACAGAATAGTTAAAACGCTGAGGACTTGTATAAACTGTGTCATTTTATTACTGCTGATATGGTCGGACATTATGTCATTAAAACACGTTAGGCATCCTTTTTGTTCATATGAAAAAAACAAAAAACATACTAATTATGAAGAAATTTCCCAGTAAGTTTATACTAAAACAAAGCTTTGCAATGCTGCTCTCTAAAAAAAACATTAGTGCATCTTTCCTTTGTGGTGTGTTTGTTTGTAAGCATCTATCACTGAACATGGATCTTGGTCACGCATTTAGCTCATATATGTGAGTCCAGCAACACTCCCTCCATTAAATATTCAGGGTCCAGTGAAAATTGATCTGCTGATCTGAAGTCTGTTCTCTCTCTCTTCTCCCAGTGGAGCTGCTGCCGCTCACAAGAGTCCTTATATTACATATCAGTTAGATGACCAAGTTCAGGGCCTGCACTGCTGCTCTCAGATCAATCAGAGCACAGGGACACACAGGGCCACACCCACAACCCCACACAAGCTGTTGATTGGAGGGGACACAACCAGTTGGCCAAACTGTTCTGGTGTAGCAACGTGTGATCTGTTAGTGAAATAAGAATGTTCTAAGACTGAACACTGAACCATACAGAATAATGATAATACATAATAATACAAAGAGCTGTGTCAAAAACACCAGCACTCATATTATGAGATGTTATTCACTTCATGAATGTGAGACAAGGTTACAATCCTAAACTGTACAAGCTCACATTTATAGAGCACGAAACTGGAAACAGAGAACAGTCTGAGGTGGGATCCAGCAGGACGTCCTACAGGACTGTGACTCTGTTTCTACTCTGTGTCACTGCTCAGTGCCTCTGCCCTCTGCCCTATGCCCCTGCCCTCTGCCCTATGCCCCTGCCCTCTGCCCTATGCCCCTCCCCTCTGCCCTCTGTTCAGTGCCCCTGCCCTCTGCCCTATGCCCCTGCCCTCTCCTCTGTGCCCCTGCCCTCTCCTCTGTGCCCCTGCCCTCTCCTCTGTGCCCCTGCCCTCTCCTCTGTGCCCCTGCCCTCTCCTCTGTGCCCCTGCCCTCTCCTCTGTGCCCCTGCCCTCTCCTCTGTGCCCCTGCCCTCTCCTCTGTGCCCCTGCCCTCTCCTCTGTGCCCCTGCCCTCTCCTCTGTGCCCCTGCCCTCTCCTCTGTGCCCCTGCCCTCTCCTCTGTGCCCCTGCCCTCTCCTCAGTGCCTCTGCCCCCTCCTCAGTGCCTCTGCCCTCTGCCCTGTGCTTCTGCCCTCTCCTCAGTGCTTCTGCCCTCTGTTCTGTCGGCTGCTCTAGGGGCTGATGAAAGATCAATGTGCAGACTGGGCAGCGGCTGCTCTGCCTGCTGTCTGCCACTGCAGGAAACAGGCCAATTACAAAACAGAGGACAAAACAGTACATGTCGGCCGTAGCACTTTACAAATGGCAAGTCATTATGGTTTTAGGGCGTCTTTTGTAGTTGCACAACCTCATGCACTTAATGGCTACTTCTCAATCCTGTACTACAAAAGTTTGGATGGGATAACTAGCTTTAGATCTTGGGAAAGACAAACCAAAGATAAGTATAAGATAAGTAGAAATAGTCTTAGATAAGTAGAAATATCTCCAATCTGAAGGAAAGCAAATGTTAACAATCCATGTTGTTAAAAAATATTTTTGACCCAATCCAGCAGTTGGCACCTCCCCAACCTTAACCGCCTTAACTCCCTCGTTAGCCTCTCCTTGTCCAGGAGTGCGGTGCATCTATCCAAAAACTGGACATCCACTCAGCAGTTTAAAAGGGTTGGCACTCCGCTCCTGCTACAAACACATACCAGCAGCAGACAAACAAATCATGCTAAGTCTTTGCTGCCACGGCTGGCAACGCACTCAAAGGGGAGCGGCAGTGCCCTGCCAGGAGGTGGGGGCACCCATTTTCCCAGGGAGGGGGTGAGGGGCCTGCTGCTTGTATGTTATGCGTC
>KN499013.1:0-11324 GCA_000787155.1 Scartelaos histophorus | reverse complement strand
CATTCCTGTGTGCTGTCTGCTTATGCTGTGGTTGTAGGTCGAGCCAGAGAACAGATTTTGTCAGGTGGAGATTGGGGTTTAGGGGTTCACGTGTAGTTCACACAAGAGCGTTCCACATGATCTTTACATCTGCACACAAACTCTCGCTCTCCTCTCGTCCCACTGGCCTCGCTCTCCCCTCACGCTGAAACAACTCTTGTCCTCACTGTTGACATAACTTTCTTCACTAAATCCACTCTGACACATATTTTGAAGCTGAGCAGTGATGCAGCTCTGAATATCAAAATACTATTAACTGCCATGTTTGGTACAGCAACAGGTCAGTTCTTATATGACACGTTTGGAGGTAATTGGACCAAAATAGTGTCGTAAACTGACGCTATTTAGGTTAGAATAGAAATTATCAATTATTATTTATTTATTTTTTGATGAGATTTAGGTTTTTGGATAAATTTTGGAGTAGAAAAAAATGTCAAAAGAATAGTGAGATATCATGAAAAGTGGATCAGTTTTTGTTATTATCTAACTTTTGAAAATGTAATATTTTAAAACCAAAAAAACACTTCCTTCCAGGTAAAAAATAATAATTAATCTTACATTTTATTAATTTTTTTTAAACAAATTAAGTTAAGTTAAATACTAACTCAGACCTGAATTGTGGATGACAATGAAAGCCCAAAGTCATGTCAAACACTGGATCAGTTATTAAAAAAGATTTTAATTTAATATCTAGCAATGCACATGTTGTAATTCACATAAATCTGTATTTCAAGACATCTTTGTGATAATCTATTTCATAAAAATGTGGCAAAATGTGGTTGACAGTGTGACTTTAAAGTCATGATATAAGTTGCATGTTTCTTGTTTGTTTGTTTTTTGAGAAATAAATTTAAATTAAATACTAATTACACTTCAAACATTTATTTATTTATTTGATAGGGACGGGGCACGTTTCTGGACAAACATGACACAATGTAAACACTGGACTGGAGCCTAAGACTCATTTCCATCCGTTATCCCGAGGGGCTGAGGTCACAGGGGCCAAACAATCAAATATTGCATAATCCATTCATGGCACAGTCCAAAATATTGTACACTCCAAGGCACAATTCCCATAATTTTGCAGTCAATCTGACCACACATTCAGTAAATGCAGATATGTGTCCATAGTAGATCAATTAAATATTAAATATACAATATACAATTAAATATACAACAATTTACTTAATAACAATTTTGAGAGCATGTTGAGAATAAGAACATGTTTGGTTTAACTATAACCAATTTATCATTTGAGCTTTAAAAGAGCTGTATGTTGTGATAGTGGAAGATTATTCCACACATTCCCACTTTGGACAGATTCTGACCCAGTCACCCTGGTTTTGGCTTGCATGGTCCTTTCTGAATTGTCTTTCCTCTTTTACTGGTGCTGTGAGGGAGTGTGGACGATTAGACTTTTAAGGATGACCATATTGCTAAGGCCAAATAGCAAAGGCTTTTTCAGAATGTGACAGTGGTAGCGGATTTTTATTTTTTTTTTTAAGTATTTTAGACCTCTCTTTTAGAGGTTTTCAATGATTTGAAGTGTTGTCGGGCAGACAAGAGACTAAGTGCTTAAACAATAATCTATGTGAGAGATAATCATGGAGTAGAAATAAGTTTTATCAGCATTCATGTTTAAATTCGTCCTGATGTGACAAAAATTCTGATTGTTGAATTGGATTATCCAGAACATGATTTTTGAAGGACAATATTGGATCTAACCCCAATAATAACCCCAAGGTATTTAAATTATGGGAGCAGGTCAAGTTCTACATTTGCATGTTTCTGTGGCCAGTCTTGGGGATGTCAGATTCCTTCTAAATTGGTTAGTTTGACCGTCTCCATTACATCAAAACATGTTTAATACTTCATGACAGAGATCATTTTTGTACACAGCAGCAGACAGTTTGAGCTCAGCGCTGTCACCTTCTCACTTCCTGGTGTGTGCCTGGTGTTTGTAGAGCCTGACCCTCATGCTACATCCCCCGGTCGTATCTGCCCCGGTGCAGCTTCATTAAAGCAGGCCCACAGCACACGCGCAGATACGTCTCTAACATGTCCATACAGGACTGCAGAACATCTGGCTCATGTTTGGTGTTACTGGCCCCCTCTTCTCCTCTGAACTCTTCCCCCAGCGTCCTATTATGGAGAGCTGACACGAAGCCTGATACAGCAGAAGTGGTGCTGTGGCCTTGTTGTGGCCGAGCACTTCAAAGACGAGCAGAGGGCAGAGCCTGGTCAATGGCATGGATAATGGCCCCACTGGGTGAACTTGAGGCAGATTTTCAGAGGTGTTGAAAAAAGGATTTTATGGACTGCGCTGTGAGAGTCTATAGAGGTCGTCAGATTGTATGGAAACTCATTAAAGACAATGTCTCATATTCTAATCAAGTATATTATTGTTTAGTTAAATATTCTTGTTAGATTCAGAATTTAAAAAATGCTGTTCTCTGTTGTTTCCTTGGCCCTTTGTTGTCGCAGCCTTCACTTGGATTGAAATTACACACCGTGATAAAGCCCCTCAGCAAGTAATAAAGTGTAGGTTTGTGTACATTGTTAATGTGCTTATAACTCCCCGCACAGAACAACTGGACTGCACCTGAAATGCAATCTGCCCTGACATTTTATTTTTTGAAAATATTTTATTGTTAAAATACTCCACCAAAAAATGTTCGTCTATGCTTTCTGTGTTGCCCTGTTTAATCATTCTGTCTGCTGTTTTGTACGATCACATTCTGTTCCTGCTCACACAAGAGAAGCCAGGGTTGGGGTAAAGATGCTGTGATGTCCCTAACAGTAAACTCCTGCCTGCTGTGAGCCTGTGACGGTCAGTCGGTGTCAGTCAGAGCTGTGTTCAGAGGAAATGCTGCTTTAATGGCTTGATCTATTGTGAGTGTAGTGGTTAATTGATGATGTGGTTGTAAATTTGTGTGTCATGGCTGTCAGTGTGTCTCCTCCCCTTCTTTCAAGGTCCACTGTTGATGCTCTTTGTCTCTGCTCTCCGGCCGCTGCTCCTCCTGTTTGCTTTCATTTAAACAGGGAATCTCTCAGCTGCCCCGTCTGTCCTGCTCCTCGTGAATGGAACGCACTTGGAAATATTCACAGTTGAAATCCATCTAATTGGCCAGTTGAAATCAATCTGATAAAATTATTCACAGTTGTTCAGTGGGACTGTTGGTGTTGGCGTCAGACCAGCACCAGGCTGAAGAATGCAACATTGAGAGGTCAAGAGGACAGTGCTACGCTGCTGCTGCTGCCGCTGCTACACATGTGCCGCCTAATTGCAGATCCCACCATGCGGAAACGATTCCTTCGAACCATTTCAAAGCGTCTGCAATAGGTGTCACTGCAAGGTTAAACCAACTTGAAAATATTAGTTATGTTTTCATTCCTCTTCCCTGTAAGTAGTGAAAGGTGAAGATTTTCAGCTCCTGTCACGGCTCACGTCAGTGTGCCACTGTGTGGCTTTGACATTAAACTAAAGGAAGGAAGAAATGAGTGCAGAAGAGCTTACATTACAGTGAAGTCATTCTGAGCAACTGCACCCAGCCTCAAAATGGCACTTCATCCCTTTTAATATTGAAAAAATTAAAAAAACAGACTTCCTATCTGTGTGGACTGCATTCGAGTGGCTGAATATGTCATTTTGCCTCAGTTACAATTCTTTCTGGGAAAGTATTGATTTACTCGTTTTCAGTTGTTAATAGTGTCTGTAAATGCAAATTGAAACCTGGAAATGAAAGTGTAAGGTTTCATATTGTGCTGTGTTATAAATGGAAGCCGGACAGAAGCAATTACAATTGAATATATCACTTGACATGATTATTTTCTGTATACACAGACATTGACCACAATTGCACATTTAGCAGAATGGGAACAATTTTAAATGTCTTTTATTTCAAGTTACATAATGCAGAGGGCTGCACGGGGCGAGTTCATGATAAAGAGGGATAGTCCTGGAGCACATCTGTTTGTCATGTTAGCACTTAAGCACGGCTGCTGGAGCCTAAGTGGAGACAGGGTCCCACTCTCTTCACCCTCCCTCTCTTCTAATTACATTTGTTCATTAATCCATTTTCTGCCCACTTTTCCTTCTTGTTTATGTTCTTGCTCCAATGGGCTTTGACCTCACCCAACCAGCAGACAGTGACCTTTAAGTAGATGCCAAAAGACTGTGTAAGACAATGTTGGCCCTTCACCTTTTTACCACACACACACATGCTCGATCTCGTTCTGGCCCTTTGTATCCCTCAGGCCATCTCTTTTAGAGAGCCTAATGGAGTTAGCCTAATGTCTGCACAGCGCCAGTCATAAAACTGATTTGAGGCTAAAGGCTTGGTGCCGAGACTGCCACTACAAAAAGAGATGTGAGTGAGATCTTAAAAGAGTGTATGTTCTGAGGGTGCGGCGTGAGGGGCAGTCTGGCGTAACTAAGGCAACTGCAGACAATCTAATTGGTATTGACATCCTTGTCTCAGAGGAAATTTGACATCTAAGGGCAAATCATTCTATTTAGTCGCCTGAATAGTCTCCAAGGCGGAGCCTTAGGAGCACAATCACACTGGAGCGTTGTTCTGCCCCTCATGTCTGGGCCAGCTCTGCCACTAAGCAATCGATCCTAATCTGATCGGGGAGGGGAGGAGTATGGGCAGCATGAGAAGAAAAAATGAAAATAAAATCAAACGCTCTGTCGGGGTAATATTTAACAAGCGGGAGCTGAATTGGGCGCTGCTGGGGCGGTAGGCTGTAATGCACTTGTGATGCTGTGGTATGGCTAATGTAAAGAAAAGCCGCTGCGTAATGGCTCTCCAGCCAAGGTGGCCAGGCTTCAAAGAAATCTGCTGCTTTAGCTAAAAGACAGCTAGGCTGGGCCGCCAAAGACCTTCATTCTGTTAGAGCATCAAATATGGCCCCCGCTGAGCACCCAGACACCCTGATTTTATTATCTTCACTCCCCAGAGAAACTCATCCCATTCCTCTTTTTGTGTGGACTGACTCTCAGTGTGTAGGAGTGAGGTGAGTTGTCCATCAAGGCTACACTACAGTTGACACGAAGGAAAGGCTATCTGGGGTTGCCTCACTCTCATACACTTCACATCTGTTAGAGTTGTATGAGAACACAGAAGTGTCTTGAGCCTTTTGTTTATATTTCTGTAAAAGTAAAAGTCAATCAGATGAAGAAGCCTCAGGCTCTACCCCGAGACAGGCACAGACTTTCACTAAACACTTGTCAGACACCATGATCTTTTAGAAATCTGCATATGAAGCCTCAACAGTTCAAATATAGGATCCCACATTCATATTAGAGCTCACAGAGGTGCACATGTCTGATCTAACGTGAATGACAGGAATGTCACACCTCTGCTTGTGATATGCACCTCCGCCCAGCCCCAGTCTCCTGCTCTGACTTATCCAGTACTTCTTATTGTTGTCACACAGGACACATGATAATGCAGGCTTTTCAAATGCATGTTGTATAGATAATAGTAAACAAACAGCTTAACAGTATGTGTGTGTACAGAGGACAGGAGTGCTTATCAGCTGCTAGACATCATAAAGTGAGAGTTATCAGGAGAATTCCACATTTTCAGGTGGTTTACACTGGTGTCTTGCAACAGCATTCTGCGGCTGATTCGTTGACATTAGCAAACACGTGTGTTATTCAGCTGCTTTGAGCTAAATAATAACAAGGAAATCAATTCAATATTCATAAGATTTTGCCTTTGTACAGTTTGAAAAGATTTTTTCTTTTCACATGCAAAGGAAAATAGTTTGTTAAAAAGTAAACCTGAAAATATGCTTGTTTTTTGTAAAACTTAATGTGTGTGTGTGTGTGTGTGTGTGTGTGTGTGTGTGTGTGTGTGTGTGTGTGTGTGTGTGTGTGTGTGTGTGTGTGTGTGTGTGTGTGTGTGTGTCTGCACTGAGACAGTTTGTCTGTGCAGAATGCATCACTGAGGTTGTATTGAGGTTGTACTGATGGCTACAGATACTTAAGTCATAAAAGTGTGTCTGGGAGCAGTCCCGGTGCCTGATGTTATCTCATTCAAACAGTGGCCTTCTATCACAGCAGAGCAGGAGTCAGGACCGTCCTGTACAGGAGCAGGACAGGGGCCCTGACAGGAGCAGGACAGGGGCCCTTACAGGCACAGCTGGGAGACATATGGACACCAAAATGACAGATTAGACCCCTGGACTATTTACAGAGGGTGTGCGCAGGACAAATAAAGTAGTGAACTGTACAAATAATGTACACAAAAATATAAAATCTAAATTTAGATCAATTGTAATAATTTGAATAATATTTGTAATTAATTAATATTTTTTTGGTAATCATTTAAAAATTTTAACACGTGTCTAAAGCATAAACTGTATCAATATGATACAATCTGCTTAACATTATAATGACTCGTGCTCTATGTTCTAACACATCTTACCTGTAACAGTGGCTCTAGACTTGACTGTGCCATGGCTACTTTACAGACGAGCTCTGTGACAGGTCGAGTGTTAATGGGCTCTGCTTGTGTCCATGCTTCAGAGCACATGTCAGAGGTCTCTGAGAAGCCACATCAACACAGGGGGGTATCTGCACCTCCAGGCCTGTGCTACATCACCAATTGTCTCTGGCCCGGATTAGTTTTTGTATCCAGTTACAGACTTTTATTCCTGTGGAGCCAAGTTCAACATGGCACTGAGGGCCAGCACCGCTGCTCCAAGTCAGTGATTTATGTGTTGCTGAGTGAGAGCAGCAGGTTCAGTTCAGAGGTCTCCGGGCAGGCTAGTGCTGCTGCATGTGTGCGTGAGTAACACGCTCGTCTACACAAACTGTGTGTAATGCTCACTACAGGGGGCCGCTGTCTACTTGGACCTCATTCAGGGAAACAAAAGTGACATTGTTTCTACAGTGGTTCATTTCCTCTCAAACTGAAATGGTTTTTGTGATGTTTGATTTTTGTGTTAATCTTTCTATTCCATTTTTACTCCCAAGCTGTCACAAACAGAATGAGGATCAATGAAGAATGCTGCAGGGATCTGGGCTGCTTAAGTCATCCATATTTCTTTGAAATATGATGTCTTAATGATGGAGCAGTTTTAATGCTCAGTGGTGGCTTTTGGATGACTGAAAAAAGGGGCATCTGCCCCAGGCCCGCTCAGCCATCTGGATGTAACAGGACAGGGAGAAGATGTTAATGCACTTCATAATGAGAGAGGAGGATGACACCTCTGACCTCCGCTAGCCTTTGACCTCTGCAGCCAATATGGAGCCACTGATGCTATGGGTTTCCTATATCTAGCATATGCTGGCTGAGTGGCCGGACTGATACATTAAAAGAAATTCCTTGTTTGCAGTGCGCTGTTTATATAGCCTCCCCCTGATGTTGTAAACAGGCTGCCTGTAAGAAATTAGATATTTACTTCACAGGCTTTCTATTTGATTAGAGAGGGAAGAATGACATGCATACTGGATATGCTGCTGTGCTTATTGGTACAAATGCAAAACAAAATAGTTTGTGGAAGACATGTTATTTCACATATGTGTTTGAATTTTGTCTTTTGGCTGACTCACATCCACCAATGAAACATCAGGAATCAGTTTTCCACTCTCAGCAGTAACAGTTACATTTACACTGTGGTCACTTTGGAGTGCAGCGTGGGAGGTGTCCAGTTCTGAGCTCCAGGAGCTGATTCTGGTCCATGCTGAGGTCAATAAGAGCTATGCCAGTGAAAGATGACTTTTGCTCTCATATTATAGAGTATATTACAGAGCAAACACCTCTGAGCTCTGCCCCTCCAGCACTTGTGACAAGATGAACTTATTTTTCTTAAGTTAAAATGAAAACAACACATTGACTTTGATCATCAACACATGAAGCAGCTGAGAAAAACCTGGCTGTTCTTGCGAGGGGTGCGTTTCCAGTCATTTGGCCTGTTCCATGGGCCAAACATTGACCTTGTGACCTCTGCTCATGATCCCTGACCTGTGATGTTGACCCTTGTCCATGGGGATGCCTCCCTTCTATATCTCAACTGGCTGTCTACATTGACTACCTGCCAGGCACCTGCTCAGAGAAATGAAGCTCAGCCAATGTCTCTCTTGGGAGCTTTTTGGGCCCAACAGACAACAAGGGCCGGCCTCAGCCCCACATCTGAATAGACTTTGAGTGGCCCTGGTAAACCAATATCCCTAATTATCTATTGAAAGAACATTCTTTTTCCTTGCCCAGTCATTACCTTGATTTCAATTGCTGAAAAGTAACATAGAAAGGCTGAAAGGAGGAGGGGGAAATTTAAATGTATGGATGTACCTCAACATACACTTAGGGACTTATGGAAGCACAAAGGCCACAGTCTTCCTGTTGCATTAAGGTTAATTGCAGTTCACTTTGAGGCGCTTTTGGATATAAATCCTGGATAAGGGTGAAGGTCAGCCCATAAAGCTAAATTAAAAATGAATAAATGTTCTCAGAGACAAATCTGTGACAATAAGTAGGTCTGAGGACAAGAAAATAATAACTCCACTGTCCATTGGTCATATATATGTATATCAAAATGATGTCATCATCATCATCAAGTCTAGTTTGTGTTATATTACAACATGGCAAAATATTTATTGAGCTGTTCAGTGGTAATATTTTATCAGCCACAAGGGCCACATCAGCTTTTATTTTTGAGAATTGCAATGGAAACGTGTTGTATGTGTCCACATACTTCCACATACTTCTTCACATATTGTGAGATACACTGGTGAAAACACTGCTGATGTAGCAAAAATGATAGTTGGGACATTAAAATAGTTAAGTCTGTGCTGCAGGAGACTGTGAGTCAAGACAAAGCTCTGGGCTCTGGGTTGTTCTCAGAAAACACTCAGGACTTGGACAGAGTCCTCATGTAGTGGAGAAGATAATAGACACAGTTTTACTTTGAAACTAAATTTAGGCCATGTCAAGGGAGTGTTTAGCTTGTGTTTGTTGAGCACCACAACAGAGATTTAAGTTTTTCTTTTGTAATCAATTTTGAACAAAATATTTGTACCTATTTCAGTAAACTTTACTGAATATAAAACTAGCATGGGATGTTTTTTCACCTCACAAAGCTCTAGTTGCTTTCAACCCTGCTCGCTCTAAACACTTATCATTTGTGGGTGTTTTGAGTGCCACTATCTTCAAGCTTTCTTTGTCGAAAAGCTGTTATAGTGGTCTTTGAACTTTTCTAAATGTCCAACTATCTTAAGTTCTTTAATCTTGACCAGTCTGTCTGCGCAGCAGCAGCACCTCTAAATCTTCAGCCATCTCTGGACACTGACTGGAGCTGAGCGGGCTCCTCTGATCTCAGAACACACACATGACCCTATCAGCACACTTTATGGGCTTTCATGTCTTCTTCCTGACATATAACCAGCTTTTGTGCTGTGTTCTCAACCTTTTACAGCAGCCAGAGAAGCATGCTCACAAGATAATGGAGACTTTATTATTCCTGCTTTTAACAGCTTTCCACAGCCTTTATGTCTTATTTGGAGAGTAACTTGCCAATTAAATCTCTACATAATACACTCTGTTCTTTTTGTTCATCACATTGTCACAGTGAGTCACAGGTATAGTCCCAGAGTTACTGGTTGTATTTGTGGGTTACAGGACATGCTTGTGTTATTATGTAGTAACTGATAATGACACATTAATATCATGGAGAACAACAGCTGATCCATTGTAATAATTATAATGTGGGAAACATGCTTTGTGCTGCCTGAATACAGCCGGTTAAAAGAACAGAAAAGTTATTACAGTTTTAGCCCCCGACCGTTTCTCTACTTCTTTCCACTTATGCTATAGCGATGATTGGCCTGTAGCGCTGCTTGATCTCATGTAACCCCTGACATTTGGTTAAAGTGTGGGTGCTCAGAACAGGGCTGCCAGGCTTCTGTCTGTAGATACAGTGGTCAGTGTAACAAAAGCAGCTCCTGATGTGCTGCAGTTCTCAGCCCCAGTGTGGCTGCTGTCACACTGCATCAGGGCCTGGACTCTCAGTGGGTTTGCCTGAAGCGCACACACATCTTTAAGAAGCCTGTGGGCTCCTGTCTCTGCTGTGGCACTAACAAACACAAAGTCTTACATGTCCATCAGACATACTCCAGTATCTCCTCTGTGCACAATTCTTCAGCTACATCTTTTCTCTTCCACACACACAGCTGTTCAGAGACGTGCACCTGAGGGGATGGGAGAGAAGTACTTATACGCATAACAAATGATCAGTAAGTATTTATGATGGAAAATACTGCACTCTATGACATGTGCTCCAACTAAGATATAGTCCAAAGAAATATTTTCAGCATTTCTTTGTCATTGCATGTCTTTGTCATTGCATGATTGACTTTTTCCAAGAATTAGGTCATTTCCACATTCTACTCAGAACAGCTTGAATGCACCAGCATTGATTGTCTGTCACTAAAAGGAAGAAGTCAAATGGAAAAATGTGGGCCATAATTTATTCCTCAGTTTTTGATTGTGAAAATGTTGGAATGCTGCACACAATGTACTTGTATTTTAATATTTATTTAAGAACTTCATGGATGTCAGTGTTGGCTGGGTGATCTGACCTCTCTGATAAACAGATTCTTTCAAAGCACATATTTTATTTACTATATACTTATCCTGTCATTTTAAACCGGTGTGCCAGTGCAGAGATGCACATTAGGAATGTCACAATAATAAATATATCGACTTCGTGGTCATGAAAATGATGTAAGCTTTTCTACACTGAACCATTTCTGGACAAATGAAAAATTACTTCATTTTACATTCACTTATTGTTCAGTGAATGATTCTTTTGAGGATCAGTGTTGTTGTGTGCACCTCCTGCAGTAACATGAAACTTCTCCTTAATGTTTTTCTGACATATCCACATTAAACTGTAGAGTGTCAAGTAATTAACATCATGATTAACTCACTGCGTTTCATTCTGCCATGTATTACAGCTCAAACTTTGTTTAGAAAAGCACTGGCAGGGATTATTATACTGTTGTTTTTTATAGATGTCATAAAATAGTTTCAGTATTATTGTTTATTATGATATTTTCCGTAACATGACGCTGCACTTGCAAATGTGTTATCCTAAAGCACACAGATTTAATATAAAAGATTCATGTTCATAATAAACAAGCAGGTCTTCTGGCTTTCACCAGAGTCTGGGGGCGAGTCCATGTGAGGCAGTGTTAGAGTGCGTCTGGAGGTGGGACAGAGGGGTGAGTGATGACACTGGTGGTGTAATCCCAGCGACATCTGCTTCTAATC
>KN499012.1:5775-23081 GCA_000787155.1 Scartelaos histophorus | reverse complement strand
ATTTTTACTCTTTGTTGTTATATTATAATATATTGTGATCAGTGAAAAATTTCCCTTGTGGATCAATAAAGTTTGTCTAAGTCCAAGTCTAAGTTATTACTGTGTTATTAAGGAATAAGACGTGCAATAAGTAAGTTTTTTCTAGTAGAGGTTCTGTCACCTGGTTGTCTCTCCCACAGTTTGGCATTAACTTATATAGAGCCATGGAGACAAGACGGAGATGGTACCAGGCCAAGTTACAGAGTCGCCTCTCAGCAGATCTAACTGTTGAGAGGCGACCCTGTTCTATGCCACAGTAAGAATACATGTTTTTCAAAATACATTGAGCAATAAGAACACCTTTACTAAATGTAAGACAGAAAGGAATACTGTGGACTATTCAAGGCAAAGCCTTAACATCTCCATGGAGACGTGCAAGTTGCCAATGTTCTGCTAATCATGTAGTTTTCGCCTCTACAAACTGAAAATACTTAGTTTGAGGCAAAGGTTATTGTTCAGTTCTAGCTCAGTGGTAATATTTTTTATTGGGTGAAAGCAAACACTCAAATGGCCTTGAACAGCAATGACACCTTAATTGTTAAATCTGAAGATGGGCTAAAACTGTGCGGATGCTACAACATACAAGCAGATTTCAATTTCAGCACAAATGAATAGTCAATAGCTAATCATTAAAAAGGTCATTTGGAGGAAACGTTTTGTGATCTTTTTGACCCCATGATACAAAATGGATCTGGACTGATTTTGTGTCATTCCATCCTATTGGGTAAGAAGCTCCAGCGGAAACCCAAATCAGATTTCTTTTCCCGTAATGATTTTGTTAGGCTATAGATCTTCAGATTGATCAGACGGATAGCCCCAGCGACTCCTATTTCACCAGGACTTGCCCTGTCTGTAACATTGCACTAATTAAAAATGTATAGACTCTCTCTGCCTAGTTTTGACAAGAGAGGACAGTCTAGCTTTGTCGCTAAAAGCCACACCTGTAGTGGTGAAAATTGTACTCTATCTTACAGAGATATGGGCTTCTCTTTCATCAACAGAGCTATGCAAATGTCTGCCTGGTGTATTACAAATGCAATGTGTAAATTTCCATTGTTCATTAAATAGAAAATGTCAAAAGTGTACCTGCGTTATTTTGTAAGACAGCTTGACTTCACAAGTAGGCTAAGTGTACAGAAACCACATAGTATCAGTGATGTATGTGGGAATTGCTGTGTAGTGCAATGAAAATAATCAAGGTACTAAATTTGGATCAGTATCTCCCAACCTAATAAGTATAACTTGCACCCAGAAGATAAACACAGACATCTATAAAAACACATCAAATTCACTGGGATCAGTCTGTTCTCACTGCTTGACTGCCTTTGGTCCCTACATCTGTATGTCTGGGATTCATTAAAGGTCTTTAAATCATTTTTAAAAAACAATGATGACTATTTTTAGTGCACCCCAAATTGATAAGCATAATGCAGTATCTCACCTGTTCTTGTATTGAATGTAACCACGAAGACAGACACTATTTGGTCCTTTTCCTCCCATTTCACCATGCTGTCTTCTAAGGCCACCTCCCTGGCGGCTGAGTCCGACAGATAGCCCTCCTCGTCCGGGCGCAGGGCTTGGTCAGTAACCGGTGGGTTAGTGGGACCCCCCTGCCCGCTGCTCCACCCAAACCCAGACGCGACAGAGCGGGTGTTGGAGGGACTCGACAGTCGGTCATCAGGAGCGTCTCCTCCGGGCTTCTCCGCCGATGGAGCCTCCTCCCAGTCCAGCAGAGGGGCCCTGTCCGACCGCTCCATCATCCCTGTCCCGCCTCGTCTGTCTCACCGCGGACTGGAGGGATGTCTCAGCCGCCAGTCAGCGTCCATTCGTAGATTACACCTCAAATGAAAACCAACATTATTAACGTTTACTACACCTACATAATGTGATATAACACCTTTATGCCCTAGAGTGCCCACTTCTATATATAAAATGTATTTGGTTTGCAGTGGTCATAAATTTGATGCTGTTTAGAGAGGGCAACTCCTTGATGTCACTGCTATACAGGCTGCGTTCAAAACAATGTAATCTCCGTACTGTCCCCTATCCTCTGACAAAACGATACGAACGTTCGGAAACCTTAAATTTATACGCGCTTGTGAATGCAGCCCACGGCGTGCTCAATAAACCAGGCCGTAGTCCTACAGAGCAGATTCAACACAATAATTGATTAAATCATAAATAAAAGATGTCATGCAAAGACAAATACATGTAAGTACAATGTTAAAAAACAAATCAAAATGCTCGATTGAGACGATTTGCTATAATAATTGTTTTTTTAAACGCTGAATTGTGATGAATGTGCGAAACCGTATCACAGCTAGGCCGGTGACGCTCTCCAGTGACACGTCAACCACACGGAAAAAGACGCTTGCTGCTTTCCCCTACCGCAGCTGTATTTCTCTGAGAGCCGTAGCATTGTCAAAATGGGTGAGTTTCCCATCATATATTCAAATAACCTGTAATATTTTGTGCTCAGATCAGAATTAAGTCTATCTGAATAGATCCTTTCTTGTGTTTTCTGCTTTCTTTCATCCTACGCCATAAGTAAACATGCTATTGCAGGTAGCAGCTAACAGCTAAAATCACGCTGGTACCGAATTTCCGTTTACCACGTTGTGTATTTAACTCAGTTTTATGCTTATTTGACCTTATATCTTTCTATTGTAATCAATTTTGCAATGTATCGTTTACAATGAGTGATTAATTAAACATTAACTTGTTACACCCACCAACAACTCTATGTAAACATTGCGTTTCTACTCAAACTCGAATGAGTTCTGTGCTCCAGTACAACAGCTGCACATACACAATAGTACTAGGCTTATAGAATTACAAATAAGACTGTAAACAACAAACGTGTCATGTATAATACAGCCATTATACTATGCATGGGCTCTTTAAACGCCCCTCACGTTGTTAAACCTATATAGCGATTACCTAAGTTCTATATTTCATGTCATTTTAAAGTGTTGTTTTCTCAAAGTGTCAAGCATATATCAATCATATTTTATTTTTGGTATTGTTTTTCTTTTCAGGTGGCTTATTCTCCAGTCTTTTCTCTGGCCTGTTTGGCACCAGAGAGATGAGGATTTTAATTCTGGGTTTAGATGGAGCTGGAAAAACAACCATTCTTTATCGACTGCAAGTCGGAGAAGTTGTCACAACTATTCCCAGTATGTCTTTATTTTTTATTTGTACTATAATTTCAGTATTCACTTTTTACCATCTCAAAGCAACATTCATCAATCAAATTTCTACAAATTAAACAACAAATATAAAAGTGTAATGGAGCTTCTCTTCATTTTTTTTTTCAGCAATTGGTTTTAATGTAGAAACTGTCACGTACAAGAACCTCAAGTTTCAGGTGTGGGATCTTGGTGGCCAGACAAGTATTCGGTAAGTTGGCATTGAGTGGTTGTGCTCTAGTGAGATTAAATTTCACTATGTTGTGTCTGCTCTCTCACCACATCTTCTTTCAATACACAGGCCATACTGGCGGTGTTACTATTCAAACACAGATGCAGTAATTTATGTTGTGGACAGCAGTGACCGTGACAGAATGGGGATTTCTAAATCTGAGTTGGTTGCCATGTTAGAGGTTTGTACATTGTCAGATTTCTACAGATTTTTTAAAATCAACATTTAACAGTTCAATATACTGAAACAATGCTACATGCAAAGAGTAAGTAATGTATTAGTTAGAAGATAGAAAAAAGATGTGCACACTTGTGCATATGCGCACCTTTGCTCTTGAAAATAGAAGAACTCACTGTAACTGACTTTCTGGATGGCATCTGGATCCAATAAAAAAAACAAAAACATGGTTACATAATATATATAACATAAACAAATAATTGATGTTTAAATTGTCTGTATTTACTGCAGGAAGAGGAGCTCAGGAAAGCCATCCTGGTGGTCTTTGCAAACAAGCAGGACATGGACCAGGCCCTGACCCCCGCAGAGGTCGCCAAAGCACTGGGACTTTCTGCTCTCAAAGACAGAAAATGGCAGATCTTTAAGACATCAGCCACCAAAGGAACAGGACTGGATGAGGGCATGGAGTGGTGAGCATTATTTGTTACTGTACAAAAATGGGCAAACATGTTTCAACCCTGAACACTAGCATACAACACAGGTACTTTAATTCCAAATTATTATATTTTCATTGTATTGTCAAATGTATTGAAATCTAAATTATGTTGTTTAGAATTGTGCTACAGATGAAAATTAAATAAAAAATTATGCCAGTAATCCAAAATGATGGATTAGTGGCAACTAATTATGTTTTAGTTTTGGTTTACAATTTTTCACACCTGTATAGTAAACCATTATATCTGCATAACTCCATTTCTGTCTGCTCACCCTCAGGTTGGCGGATGCCCTGAAGAGTCGACAGTGAGGCCTCTCCTTCCTTTTTTTGTACATATGCTCTTTGACCCTGGTGTATCCCTTTGTGACGTCCTGTCCCTTCTCTTTTCCTAATCGTTCTTTTTTGGACCCATGATTGCACTCC
This sequence comes from Scartelaos histophorus, assembly GCA_000787155.1. Lineage (NCBI taxonomy): Eukaryota > Metazoa > Chordata > Actinopteri > Gobiiformes > Gobiidae > Scartelaos > Scartelaos histophorus. The sequence goes on along the minus strand of KN499012.1, from coordinate 18,526 downwards.
TGGCCATTTTTTTTCCTCCCTGTTTCAACTTTGAAGTCATCAAAGCCTTGGTCAAAATTGAACTTTCGGACATAAGTGAAGCTGCAGTAATATCTGGACTTGGACTTACACACACTACTTACATTAACGGGTGGCTACACTGTTCTGCGGATGACCAGTACAAAGCTTGTTGCAATATATTTGATACAGCTTATATAATCATTTGAGAGCATGTTGCCTCTGCAGTTTATACAACATTGATGTATTTCTTGTCTCAGGCATAAATTATTTCATGCGATTATTTACTGTAAAATTCTAATGTATGTTGGAAATAAGCATCTGAATCATACTGGGGAACATGATCTCTAATCAACACATTTTACCTGATTATTAATTCCACCTTTTTCAGAGTTATTTCCTAACATGCATTGTCCGTTATGAAATACTTGCTAAGAGCTGAATATACAGTTGGTGAAGTTATGGTAGTTTAGTGTTGCCGCCTGTCCTCAGCCAACTGTTACTGCAGCCTTTATTTGTACTATAATCCAGTCAGAACATGTATTTTATGCTGTCAATTGATTTGGTTTATAGTTGAGTGCTTAAAGACTTTTTCCATCAAGTGCAGCTTTGGCATATTGTCCACACCCACTATGCTCAAAGTTTTATCGTTTGCATATTTATATCTGCTTGTACAGTAAAAATTCTCAGTAAAATGTGATTATTGTAACTTGATGATTGTTCTTTTGGTTCAAATTCATAATTAAGCTATCAATACTATTTGTATATTTTAAAACAACACAGTACAAATTAACAGTTTTTCACTGGTCATTTTAATTACAAATATTACATTTTTTGTAATATGCAAAGCAATCATTTTGTACATTATATTTGCAAATGAGGGAGACTCATCATATAGAATGCACCATGCCATTTTTCTGATGCTTGTCTACATAGTAATGTCATTGCGTTACCTGGAATATTCCACAGTATGGCATTAATATCTATTTTGCATATATTCAATAACAGGGATTCCTACTTCTCTGAAATACCTAGGAAAACATACATTCCCATTTCCACCAATGACATTTCCATGGACACAAGTCTTGGGCCCTCCACAGAAAAAGTTACATGGTGCATCTTTAATTTTACAAAGTCCATTTGTAGTCACAGTGATATAAAAACCTAAAAAAGCGAAAGAAGTCACCTAAATAACTCAAAACAATGACTTCAGCATCCAGAGCACAAGGATACACACACAACCAAAATGGATCTCCTGGCACATCTTCTGACACGATGAGATCCAATAGAAGTCATATCTCATTTGAGTAAAGATTTCACCAAGAAATCTGTTCCTCAGTCACAGCTCTTGCAAGGAGACATTGGGCCATTGCCATGCAGAGAGCCAGAATCAGGTGTACCAAATTAGATGGGAAGTCCAATAAGGAAAGTTTATACATTGTATTAATGATAACAGAAGTATGGAAAGTTAATTATAACATCAGCAATGGTATAACAAGTATCTGTTTCCAAAAACAATATCAAATGTTTCCACATTATACAATATTGAGTGTATAATTTATCTTAGAGAAGACCAGAATGAACTGATATTTAGTTCACAGGTAAAAGTCCGAGAGGTTCATCACTTGACCATGGCCAGATCTTTGAGTGCGTGGCTCCTGTGTTTCTTTGCCTTGTATCCAGGTCGGAGAAACTCAATCTTCCTCTTTTTAGCTTCAATTTTGTTCTTGTGCTTTTTCAGCTTCTTTTTAGCAGCTATGTCTGGATTTGTCACCGCCTGAAGACAAACACAAATGTCAGCCACACCGCTGGTATTAAAATTTTGAATATATTAGAAAAAATGAAAAGGTCATAAGTAATACATTCTAGGTGAAAAAAGGCTTGTAAAACAGTTACTTTAAAGTTTATGTTACATAATAACTGAATGAAAGGCAGACTTGGCACATTCATGGGTTTCAGTCCCAATTATGGATACAATTTTAAGGATATATCAAGGGTCAAAAGATATAATATTTGTTTTTTAACCACTATGACAACAGTCATAGTCAGTCTGTTATTTCTTTAGTGTTCGTACCTGCTGGGCTCTGTGCCTCTTGCGTGCGGCGCGTCTCTGGGAAAACTCTCTCTGAACAGCAGAAAAGGCCAAAGAGAAACGCTCCAGTCCGACCTGCTTCTTCAGGAGCTCAATCAGCTCCTGAGCCAGGTTCTTCAGGGTGGGGTCTGGAACAGGAACAGGAGTTAGTTTTACACAAGTATATGGGTATTTTTCATATTCAACCATGTCCTACTTTCAGATGGGGAACAGCAGCTGTTATTTAGCAATTTCACTGCTTTGTTATATGAAAATTCATAAATGTTCAACAAGATCCTTTTATTTTATTATGTTTTTAAGTTAAATCACAAAACAAACTCCATGGGTATGTTTCTGCTTTGCTGAAATGTTACAAGTACATTGTACAATTACAATGTTAAACTCATCTCCATGGAGACAAGCTGGTAACTCAACCAGGCCAAGTTACAGGTCAGATCTGTGAAGAGGCAACCCAGTAATAAGAGTATAATCATAGTTTACCGTAATTGACTTAAGTGATGGTCAAAAGTTAAACATAAGCTATTCAAAATAGCAATATGTATTTTTTAAACACAGTAAAATAAGTAACACACTGCAAGATCTAAGCTTATTTTTCATAGATGAGATGGATGTTCAGCTTGTGTTCAGCTTGAAATCAAGAGACAACTGGAGACAAAACCCATCAAGCACCCAGACTGGCTGCTGGCAGAATTAAAAGGACTAAATGCATTTCTTTACTGGAAGCTGTAACAGTAGTACCTTGGTCTGCATATGTGCTGTCCAGCTCTCTGTACAGAGGAGTGACGATCGTCTTCAGATAAGGCCCCAGACGCTCTTTGCCCAAATCCATACCAATCGCTCCAAGGAATTTAAACACACAAGTTCTCTACAAGAAACCAGACGTTCAATACATTTAGGACAAGGGAATCAATTAAAAGTTGAGACATGGAATGTTTACCACTACTGCAAACTAAAAGTAAGAATCTGCAGTTTGGGAATGTATTTAATATCTTTTTTATGACAAAATAGTGCTTGCTATCTGATCAGATATTAAATGCAGGGAAAAACAGATATTACAATATTAAGTTTAACGCTGGTTACACATGTCTACCTTGAGAGGCACTTTAGGTGAATATGCCGCTTCTCTTTTGGCCATCAGGGATAGTTTGTTTATGAGCCACAGAAGTGAAGGCGGTCGGTCATCTTTGTCCTCTTCCTCTTTCTCCTCATCTTTCTCCTCCTCTTTCTCCTCTTCTTCAAGTCCATTCTCGTTCTCTTCCTCCTCTTCTGCTTGCTTCTCTGTTTGATCCTCCTTCATTTTAACTTCATCCTCTGCGGCTGAAGTAATATCAGATTCAGGAGAAATGAGGTAGATCATTTTGCCAACAAAGAGCAAGTTTTTGATAACCTGAAAACAGACAAAAACACAGTAGGCAATAGCAGGGAGTGAACGTTAGTACTAAATATGATTAATTAGATGATTTACCTGCTCTCCTGAAGCAATATCCAGGTACTTGGATTGCAGTTGATAACAAAAAGCCAGCGCCAACTCTCGCATCTACAATGACAGAAGTATTGTATTGGTATTAGTAAAACTATTTATAAAGCAACCTAAAACATATTAGGTTAGTTAGCACAAATATTTTATATAAGATGTTGAATTAATTAAAATCATGAGAAAACAAAGATAGACGGTAGAGAACTGTCCAGCTAATGCCTCTGTTACATTGCTATAGGAGTACATAATGTTTACATGAAAACACTTGAGCGTTAAATTATAAGTGCATCTTATTTAGTGCAATCATCATTTTGAACTATTATTACCATTTATATTTTTGTTCTTTATTTGGACATTGTAAAGTAGAATAAGCATACATCAATAATATAACAATTTCCCATGTGGTTTATCTAAGTCTAATCATCATTTGATCATCTTCTTTTTGTTCGATACCTTCTTGTCCAGTGCGTTAGAGATGAAGACCTTTGCTGCTGGTAGATTCGCCTGCTCTTCTTCCTCTCTCCACAGACTGAGCAGCTGATCGCGCTGTTGTGCGGCGAAGAGCTGACCAAAGAGCTGAGAGGCCGTGAGCCACACCCATGAGTGAGGGTGCCGCAGGTGGGCCTCAATGTGACCTGGAGAAGGACAGAAAGTAGAAAAAGTAGTAATTATAAATATCAGATTTTTGGCACACCGTCATCAGTAAATACAGAAAAAAATTATAAATTGAACTATAATTTATTAATATGGTGGCTTTTTCCCCACTGTTCTAGATTAAAAGGATCAGAATTGTGTGAATTCACTCTAAAGTAGCTATTGCAACTCATATATTCCTCTACTAAACATATTCTACTCATAAATATTTAGCAAATAATGTGAACAGAAAATAATGCTTATATTACATTAAGAGACGTATAAGAGACAATCAGACTTTCCTTGTTATATAAAAGGTCACTTTGAGATACTGCTTATAGACTGCACCCTGCTTTAGTTTAATTAAAGCTTGATAGTGCATTACAGATTTCTAAATTAAGACTGTTTTTACTTACTCCAGATTTTAATCAGAATTTCGTGATATTTGGTGAGTTCCAAAAAGCCACAGTGTTTGCACAGTTTGGTGATGAGAGTAAGATAAGTAAACAACAACCGGTCTGCTCCCCTCTCCTCCTGCTCCTCCTCAATCTAAAACACACAGATGAATGAACCAAAATACAAACTTAAATATTTTATTGCAGTAATTGGTAAGTATGACCCTTACATCTTCGTAGTTGTCGGGGTGGGTCTCTTTCTCTATGAGCGGTAACAGCTTTTCGAGGCGATTAGAGAATTTTTCCTCCTCCACCTCCACAAACAAACCACAAATCTGGGCACCCAGGCGTTTCAGAGTGGACTAAAATAAAAAACAAAAAAGGTTATTAATATTTTTGTTATAATTTTGATATACTAATAATATATCCCACCTCAAAACATAAAGAATAGTTTATGTTTAGTCCAATTTGCTGTGCATGGCAATGTCAGTTGTCAGTACAGCATTGGATAGACTGTGCAGGCCATTTAAACTAACATCTTTTAGGAGTTTGTACCTTCTCAGAGTCAAGCCACGTCTCCACAAGTGAATATAGATGATTTTTGCTGTTTGGGTCGATTTGAGCGATCAGAGCCTTGATAGACATGGCGGCCATTTTCTTACATCGAGCGGAGTCGTCGTTCACCACCACCAAAGCCAAAGGGGCAAAGAACAAGGTGCTGTATTTCTGCAACATTTTCTGAAAACCACAACAAAATAATCTGTATCCCTGAATATATTAAGAACTAAGCTTATTTTGGTATAATATAAAACATGTTTGCATACCTGAGGGAAAGACTGAAAGATAAAGGCCATCATCTCCAGAGCAGACTCCCTCCCTGTGTCGTGTTCATAAGAAAGTTGAGCGACCACGAAATCCAAGTGGTGTCTGAGTTTGGTCCCCAGAGGATAATCCAGCAGGTATTTCATAAAGATCTGAAAGACACATATCATTTTATTACCATGACAAATATACAGAGTAACACATTTCAATTTTTTTGGGGCATGGATCCAGATAAGTATTTAGATGCAGAGGGTCATTCTAGAAGATCTTGACCAAAAAAAAATGCAAATTTCATTCTCCAATCAATAAACTATTCACTTTGTAGATTAACCAACTAGAAGATCTTTTTATTTCGTTTACCACCAATGTGAGATAGTTCAAGTGCTTTGGCATGGGTTTAATAATTTAATATCATATTTGGCTGCTAAAAAACAACATTAATTTTGTACCTGTCGACAGTGTATCCTGATCATAGCATTTCCACCATTAAAAGCAAGTTTTGCCACTTTCCTCATCACCTCCTCCATCTCTGGAACGACAAGCTTCCTGGACAAAATAGCCTGGTGGGAGACATGACATTAGCACTTTACATTGGCACAGTATTTGACACAGTTGTATAGTGTGCAGTTTACCTTGAGCAGGCTGAAGGCCGTGGCCTGTCTGGACTGGTCATAGATGTCCTCTTCAGCATATCCCAGAAGCACTTGCAGCTGTGTTTCTGAGATTTTGTTTGTTTTGATATTCTTCACCAGCACAGTTATGGTCTGAGAAATAAGAAAGTTAATTTATTCTGTACCAAGAGATTGACATTAATATTTAGTTTAGTTTTGTAGTATTTTATTGTCCCCGTAGGGAAATTATCCTCTGCATTTCACCCATAATTTCAGGAGCAATGGGCAGAACATAGGGGCACTTTGGGGTTAATCTCCATGATCTTTTGCTGGGCTTGTTCAGGACGACCTTAGCTGGAGGATTTTACCTATGATGCAGGTTTTTCGGTTGATGGGGGAAACCTGGGAGTCCCCGTTGGAAAATTTTTGACAGATATGTGAGGCTGATTTTAATATTTTTTACCAAATAATCTAATTTGAATTGATCACGTCGTCATTCGGGCCATTATTTTCCTATAAACTGGATAGTCACATTTTGTACAGCGTCCTATCGTACAGTTTTCAAGCTTTCTGCATATTCTTTAGACATCTGGTTGATCTGCCTCTGTTGGAGATTCAAGGCCAGTCTATTTCTAGTGCTTTTGATTTGAAGTGATAGTCAATTGAAGCCTAAACTCACAGTGCAGCAATACCTAAACTACTATTATACTTATTTCAGCCTTATTTGAAATGCACTGTGTTCATTGGTTATAATTTAATGTATTTTCATTATATATTATATTTTGTACCTTGAAGCAGTTCTGAACCAGGAGGTAGTTCTCTCCACGTGCTGCTCCAGCTTTAGAGTAATCTTTGAGCAAAACAAATAACTGTTTGGTCAACTGCTCTGAGTTTGACTCCACTGAAGGAAGAGGAAACTTCAGCAGCCAAGTCAAGCCAACCAGAGCTTCAGTGATCACCTGAACAGAAAATAAACAGAAAATAGATTGTAAAATATAAATGTCGTCTACTACTTATAATAATTAAAAAAAATTATATAAATGTTCAAGTTTCAACCTTGACATGCATTGAGTCGGTGCAATCAAGCAGCAACAGCACAAAAGGGTCCAGCATTTCCAGAGCAGAGACCTCAGACGACGTGACTTTGCCTCTTTTTAGGCTCATATGAAGAAGCTGGAAAAAGTGCAGAAAATTTGAATGCTGATGCAGTATTATCTCAAATACCACAGTACCTGACTTCACCAATAATTTATGAATAAACAAACTATCAAAATGTTAAATACAAATGCAGTCTACATTTTCTGCCAGATAAATTAATGAAATAAAATAATGAGAAAACCTTGATATAACCAAGTTCAAACCTGGATAAAATCAGTACTTAAGTCTAACAAATTTAAACTGAAACAAATCAAGTGTGTCCAATTCCTGGACAACAAACTAAAACTGGGAGAACTCCACTTGCCCTCATTAAAAATAAATAGATGGGTCAACCTTGAGTCCTGCATCCACCAGAATGTGCATGTTGGTCCTGCTGCTGACGGCGGCTTTCTGCCCTCCTCTTTTGGGGGTCGGGGGGAGCAATAGGCAGCTGGGAGGAGGCAGCCGGGGATCAGGAGGAGGCTTGGCTTTGGACTTCTCTCTGTGAAAACAATATGCACTATTAAACAGCAAAGCTAGCAGTGTAAAATTAGGGAGAAGCATGTGGAGGGACATTTAACAAATTGCCACCCCTGGGAATTGACCACATGATGGTAAAGCCAAGCACAGAGCCAGGATGTTCTGTGACTAAACTCAGTAGTCATAGAGGTCATAACAAACATATAGCATTGCATTAATCTTATCAGTCTACTTTAAAGATCTCATATTACGTGGAATTGACTTTTGTGAGCTTTAAGCGTTCAGTTATAATGTTGTTAACTCATCAAAACCATACACAGAGTTGTTTTGTCTCATCACACATGTTTAAGTAACCCTGCATTATTATCAGTAGTCTGTCTATATCTCCAGTATAAAACGGTCTGTTCTACCTTGTGACATCATGGATTTTTTTTTTAATTAATAGCTGCCTTTAGATCAGTAGTAATAGGCAATTGCAGGGCTGAAATTATCCACATGATTCCAGTGAAGGTGTATGGAGTTTAAAAACATTTACAACATGACATCACGGCCTGGATTCACGTGTTTTCCATTTGAGAGCCTAAATACGTGTGTTAAACATCCATCCATCCATCTTCTCCTGCTTAATCCGGCTGGGTCGCGGGGGCAGCACTGCCCATTACACTATGCACCACCCAGACCCATGCACCAGACCCAGACCCTATGAACCCCTCTGCAGGTGGTGAGCCCACAGGAGGGAGGGACTCCCTGCCGGTCCCTTGTTGTACACTGTTCATAGGGTGTTGCATGTGGGGGGGGGAAACCGGAGTACCTGGAGGAAACCCATCCAGACACGGGGAGGAAACATGCAAACTCCACACAGAAAGGCCCGGGCGACCCGGGGATCGAACCCGCAACCTTCTTTCTGTGAGGCATGAGTGTTGCCACTCAGCCACCGTGCCACCGTGTGTTAAACATGTATGAATAAAACAAAACACAACTCCAGGCATGTTTTTGGTGAGGAGAAATCATTAGATTACATATACATTCCAAGTTTGCACAGTAAGTATGTGTTGTCAGGTTCTCACTTGTCTCTCTTGGTGAGGAGGGGCAAACTCTCGCTGATCAGCCCGTGGCAGAGGAGCAGGACGTCCTGAGGAGTCATTCCACTGTTGACCAGCAGACCCAGTATGAGTCTGCGCAGCACCGCCCCCACCCTGTTACACACCTTCAGACTGGAGGAGGTCTCCAAGATCTGCCAGTGGGAAAACAGGAATAGGAAGATTGTTTATGCAAAATGTTTAAGACTTCCAAGAATAAACCACTACGAGTTAAATGTGTAAATGTATATGCTTTTTAAAGGTACACTATGAAACTTCCACCACATGCTTGTTTCATGAGTTAATTTAGACCAAAAACGCAGTCAAAGCAGTGGCAAATATTTGATCCAATATCAAAAATGGCTCCATGTTCATCATACAGTCATGCACCAATTCAACTTTTGCTTTGATTTGAATAAAATTACAGAAGTTGGGATTATTTTATCTGTAATGAATGTTTTGAATGCGTCTTTGTTTCTTTGCTGATCAGATATGGGGAAATGACAAATAATACCTTCTGAATTGAATTGTCTTTGTAGTATAAACCGCTCACCTCCTTCAATGGCAGGATAAGTTTGGTGATGCTCTCTTTGCTGCAGAACTGGGCCAGTAGTTCATATGAGTCCATACTTTTACTGTGTCTGGCCTCCATCAGTTTAGACACAATGCCCTTCACCTCCTTTTCTTCAGCCACAGATCCAAACAGCTCATTATTAAAGATCTGTTCAAATGAATAGATGAAAAGATGTGACTTTGCAATTTTGAAATGATAATTCTACAACTACACCACATATTACAAAAATATGATTAGTCTTTCACGGTGCTTTAAGCTGATTTGTGACTTCATGCATTATTAATTCACTACACACATTCTGTGGTTGGTGAGTCTGTTCTGTAGCCTGACTTGGCCTGAGGCAGACTGAATTAGGGATACCAATCTACTCGGACTGCCCCTTGGATCACCAATTATCTAATCCTACAGCACCACATTTACATATAGACACTAAAAGTCGTATTATCAACCCTGGAAACCACAGGATTTATTTCAAGCTAACTAAAGTAAGTATAATCTACAATAACTATCAAGGTTTGAGATTTTTGGTCCTTACGTCAATGAGCATGTTCATACAGGGATCCAAGTCTCCGCTCTTCAAGGTTGGACTGAGGGTGGAAAGTAGCTGGTGAACTGTGAAGGTCAACACATGGACCTAACAAAACGACACACCGTTCAATTATGTTAAATGTCAGATTTTATATACTTATGGTTACGAGGATGTATGTTTTACCTGGTAGCCTTTCACCAACACTCCTTGCATTTCTTTGAGCAGATAATGCAAATATCTGATGCCCAAAGTCTCTGTAATTTTCACCAAAGTTCCTCGTGCGACATCCCTGATCTCCTGGAAGCGGTTTCTCAGCAGTACGCACACTTTAATTAAAATTCTGCAAAACACAGCAAAAGTATTGAAGACAGGCACACAAAATATCTGCCCACAATTTGAATGGTCTATAGTTGTGTACCCAGGTAGGTTGGCCTCCATAATATGCGGAGGCAGAGTCTGCATTAGTTTGACCATGGCAAAGGCAATGGGGATGCGAACCACCTCCTCATCCTTCACTTCCTTTGATTTAACTGCCTTGTGCTCCTCATCTCTTTGCACCTGATACAAAAAAACACACAAAATTCAATGACTGCTCCATCAGCACAAACATGTTTCTTCACTTCAGGGTAGAAATGCAAAGTAAATATTTAAATTAAACTTGTGTAATTGTCAGCAGGTGAAATTATACAATGAATAATGCAATGTTGCTTAACAATCCTAATCAATCCACAATGTGATATGTACCTGTATTATCTTGAAACTGTGCAAGGAACCTCATACTACTACAATGAATTATGTTAAAAGAAAATGATTGAAAGTGCATTTGAGACTATACTGGGCGTGTACATGGGAGCTAAAGCAGTGACTGTGCGGATTCTACATGTCTGCAACTGTCTATAAAGTATAAGTCTCTAAATTTAACTTCTGTTAATGCTACTGCTAATTTTATGCGGTTATTTTTTATATTATATTAAAAAACCCTTAAGAAAACATAAGAAAAATGTAACAAAAGTTGGGTTTAACAACATGGACACTACATATACTTGCATACTTTTAACTATATAATACAACTAAGAAAGCTTCAAAATCTTTCATAATTTTGTCTACCTTTGCAGTTAGACACTTTTGCAGTCGGGGCAGAACACTCTCGTTAACAGACTGGTGAATGGTGCTGATCAGAGACTCCAGCTCCTCTTTACTCTGAGGCAGTCCACTGGCTACTCCCGCGGCCACTTTGGGAGTTATCGTCCTCTTGGTTTCACGGACTGCAACTTTCGCATCGCCACTGTCTGTTTCCATGGTAACATCAGTCGTTTCTGTGTCTTTGGCAACATCCGGCTGATCTTTATTGTCCGTTTCCATGGCTTCCTCATTGTCACTGGCCTCGGCTTCGTCTTCTGCGGCATCCTCCTCCTCGTCTGGTTCGAGAACAGCGTCACCTCCAAATAGAAATTAGAGCCGGTTTACAAGAAAAAGCCAAAGGAAATATGTTGAAAATAAAATGAACCCATACCTATAATTGTATAGAATATAACATGTAGTTTTAAAGCATAATACAATCATTTCTTTAGTTTTACCATTTAAACAACAAAAAACAAGCAAGACATTTTGGTAATATGACATACAGTATAAATAATTTTAATAATATAATGGCAATATGTCTATTCCAGAGAGAAAAAGCAGTTAATATTTACCTTCTCTTGCTTTAGCAGCCTCCATCTGATTACTGAGAGTCTCATGGTCAAAATGAAAGGCCTCCAAAACAGTAACCAGCAAGCTACCACAAAGAATGAAATAAAACCATGGTTATAACAGACAGTAATAATTATTTAATTGCTACTGACGGCAAGGATGGTCATCATAAGTAGTAGCCTTACCTCACAGCCAGTTTCTGCTCAGTTTGTGCCGTTTGAAGGATGTGAACAAAGTGTTTTAGATAATACAAATACTTGGACCAGGTGAGCTTACGGCACACAGCTCCCACCACCTCCACTGAGGCCGATATCATGTTCTCATACTGAAAATTAACAAACATGTAGAAATGCAGGTCAAAAACAAATAAATATGGGTATTTTATCATTCTATTGTGACATTCTTCATCTAAAATGCACTATTCAGTTCTAATATATTGAATGTCTCCCATCTAAATTTTCTTATTTGCATTTATAGTCAGACATCGGAGACAAGATTAACAAGTAAAATGATTAATCACAAAACTATTCATAAACTTTAATACTTTAAATTATACATTCTTCATCTAAAATGCACTATTCAATTCTAATATATTAAATGTCTCCAATCTAAATTGTCTTATTTGCATTTATAGTATTGGAGACAAGATTAACAAGTAAAATTATTAATCACAAAACTATCCATATACTTTAATACTTTAAATTCTTTTTTTTTGTTTATGTTCTGTTGCCTTTAAATTGACATACATAAATCTCATATTTTAATTCTGAATCTAATATTTTTTAATACTATTATTTGAAAGTTATTCCAATTTGCAACTGATAAAAAATTCTCAAGTCATTGTACTTTTAGCATCTTCTCATCCATCAGTGCCGTCAGGGCATACGGCATTATGTAGATCTGAAGGGAGCGAGGACTCATGACCACAGTGCCCTCTGTCAGCTGCTTAGCCAGTTTTCTCAAGGCTCGACCTCGACGGTGGATCTACACAGACAGAACAGATGTAACAAAATTGAGAGCTGTAAAATGACAGTTCTAAACCTCATTGAAAAGTGAGAATGGATGTAGTTGTCACCTGGATGTGCTTCATGTGTTCAAAGAAGTCTGACTCAGGGTCATTGTAGTCTGTGAGCTGCACCAAGTCTCTGAAGTCTTTCTTTGAGGGGAAAGTCTTCACCAAACAAGCCAGCACTGTGGTGTACTCGTGCTGGATACTCTAAGAAGGAGGGAAAG
>KN499011.1:33164-63361 GCA_000787155.1 Scartelaos histophorus | reverse complement strand
AGCTTTATATACAATTAGCCAGTAACTTAATTTCTTAAGTGAGATTGTTTAATAAATGACACATCAAGCAGCTTGTACCAGTGTTTCATTTTTTCTAGGGACCCATATATTAAAGTCACAAACCTTCACGATCCAAGTCAAGAGACATTATTCACAAATCACAAAATAAAGGTGGATTTGACCATTATTGAATATTAATGAGGATATTTTATTGTAGACTGAGTGATCGTGTTTCTCTGAGCAATTAGTATTATTCCAATTTTACAATGAAAAACAGTAACTGATCCAGCAATAAAAGGTATCCATAAGTTGCCTATTTGGACATTAAATGTAGCCCATTTCTTTTTCTTTTCAATATTCAACTGAACCAGTAATATTGGAACAAAAGTCAATAAAATAATTACAAAAAAGATGAGAAATTATGCAAAACATGTCTTAACACTCCAACACTTCTAATGAGATAGGTGGGCCCATCTGCAAACCTACATACAGATCGTGACAAGGCGACTCCCAAAAAATCTCTTCCAGTCAATAGGAAAAAAATTCCTTACACTGTTGACAAAATGCATGTTATAACCATGGATCTATAATAAGAACAAGATTTTATTATACTTTTATGTGTTGTGAAAAAAATTATGTATCTCTTCATTATAAATAATGAATCCATTTGCTTGATGAGTTTTGGAATACAGACAAAGTTTGATTCTTTGTTACAGAAGATATGGTCAGGGTCCTAGGCCTGCCTTGACCCAGAGACCAACAGCCTCCAATCAGCAGCATGTCTAACTCCCGTCCATCTGAGCTCTGAGTATTTATACAGAAATACAAGTTACATATCAAAGCAGAGTGACTTATTTCATTTTATTACATTTCATTACATTTGAGGAGAGCTAGCGAAAGTTGTCTGCTGAGCCTTTACACATGTTAATGACTGGTCTGGATCTCAGGAAGAATTTCACATTCACAATCATTTACACAGAGACAGACTGAGAGAAATCTTTTCAATATAAATTTCCATCACATTGGTTATAACTGAGCCCTCCTGTAGGCAGCCAATTGGTCGAAGCAGGAACGCCCTTACCTTTGACTTAGAAAATCAAATGGGAAGAAAGTCTACACATGCTTTCTTCTGATAACAAATAAGGTTTATTTGTAGCCAATGTATTGCATGGTTTACATTTATGGTTACTTGTGGATTCTTTGCAGGCTTAACAATAGGCTACTAGTTGCACATACCTGTATATTCCCTGTCTGATGGGAGCTTTAGGTGTGTAGGGGAACTGTCTACGAATAGATGCCATATTTCACCTGCTGCCTCTGCGGGTGCCTTCTGTCTGTCCCTGAAGAATGAACCCGGGGCCACTGGAGCTCGGACCAACTGTGGTAATTTTGGAGGGGTCAGAAAACTTAAGTTCAGTGTGCACAAAAACACGCCCCTGGCCTCTCTGAACTGGGAACCTTTTTCATTCATTCATGCACGCTGCTCTCAAACTTCCCATTTTAGACTTTAAAATGTAAAGTTACCTGTATGGTCCAATTGCAGCTGGGGCAGTGGCGGTGTAGACGATTTTTCTATTGATTGAAGACATCTTTCTAACTTTATTTAGCTCTTCAAAAGCTCAGCGTAATCGTTGCGTAACACGATCAAAAGTTTCTGACGCTGTCGTAAAGTTTACCATAAATACTCGTCAAAAAGCGCAAATTTTAAATGTTGCTCATCTGTTAACACTAAGGTAAATCGTTCAGTGCGCGTTTACTATGGCAAATAAGGTACACTTATATTTGTATAGCTACTGGAGAGATGGAAATGACCCACAAAATCCAATGCTCTAAAAACTATAAAAGTATACAGTTTGAGACAATATTGCACAAAATAAATAAGATAAATAATAAAATGAACAATTAGTAGACCTAAATCTAGCTTCTTCTATTAGAAGTCACTTTGCATTATCAGACCTGGGCATTATACAGCTCCTGTGCCACATACAGCCCTTTGGTTGACTGACTGACTGTAACAAAATAAATATATTTAATCATTTTACCTCATGCACAAACTAAAGCTGCATTGCTTTAATTTAAGAGGAAGTTTTATTATATTTTGTGTAAGGCAACCTAACGTTTTATTGCTTCGTCATAATATGCTCTTACTAATCTCATCAGCAGGTCAAAACAAAGCTATTTACTGTTTTTTATAAAGAGATACACTTAATATTATGCAGAATTGAGTTGAGCATTTTAATTTTCTGTTTCTCATGTGGTCCCATAGAAAAAATAACTGCCCACCCCTGATCTGAAACAGTTATGTAAAATATTCAAATAGAGTGACCTATTAGGACCTTTTATTAATATGTTGCAACTTTCAAAACGGTATTACAAACAAAAGTAATAAATTAAGTGGTTCAAACATAAATGAGTCCACTCTACATTCTCATACATTTCAGAAATAGTTAAAACACAAAATCATTAAGTGATAATAAAGAGTGATTTTACATAACATGGCAGAATTTACTGTACAGTGTCATAGTTTAGTTGAAGCTTTAAAAGTCCAGCTTCATTGTAACAGTACTTTTACCTGCAAAGTTAAAACAATTAATTCCACTAGAGGAATGATTACACATGCATAGACTAAAATAACATAAGCTAGATAAACCATAAACTGTCAATCAGGTTTGAACTGGTATTAAAACAAAAATGTAATAAATAAAGTGAGTGCTTGAATGCATGTTACAATTGCTTGGATTTTAAAATTGGCATGCAGAAAACTATTTGACATGATTATTCAAACGAATGAATGAATACTAATGATATAACATTCACATTGTTCATAACAGCAAGTTGTCTTTAAGGATAGTCATGGTTCATTCAAAGGGTCATTGTAAGATTTAAGATTAAATTAAGCTTTTAAAGCAAAACATTGGGCAGTTTTTCTTCATAAAAAAGGTTAAATCTGTCATCATCCTTCATCAACAATGTCAAATCAAAAGTGAATCAAACTTGGTTATAGCTACATTAAAAAAAAAAAAAAAAAACACATGCTACAGTTTTTAATCTGCTCAGCCTGTTTGTCATAAACTCAGTCATTTTAATTCTGTTTCTGTGTGAGAGAAACCGTGATCTCTTCAGGAATGATTTTAATGCTTACTTGGAATGAATGCAAAACTAATAATATTTTTTCCACATTTAACAGTGAATGGAGAATTAGTGGGAGAATTAGTTCCCAGAGGGGTGTGTAATATGAGGCACGATGTTTGAATTGATAAGATAAGATTAACCTAAAATGTCAAAACCATTGACAACATATAAAAGTTATATGGTTCACAAACAATTTTGAAAACATGCATTGTCTGTCCCATTATTACCATCTGCTTACCTGCAGCTTTCTAAGGTCTAGCACAAACACAAGTTAAAATTGCTTCAACCGTTTGTTACGTTACATTGCTTCTTTGAAACCTATGTTTCAAAATGTTTAAGGCATTCTCAACAAAATCAACATGATTGTCTTTGGTCAAGGGCAAACTGCCACAGCTTTTGTTACAGGTATTTTCAAACTAAGCTCTAGGTTATATGTACAATACATTAACAGTTTGAAGAAGGGCCACAGGTTTTTGACCAGATTGCTGTCATTTTGTTGTGAATGAGAGCTGGATAAATGCTGGCCCGGAAGTGCTGGTAGTCCCTCATGATAATAATATGAAATAAGTGAATGAGTGGTTATCTACTTTGGCTACAGTCCTGAGAATTATTACTATGATGGTTAGAAGGCCAAAGGTGCTGCCCGATGTGTAACAGGCATTTCTTTATATGTACGTAGTGATCATGTGGTAAAACAGCAGTGGTCTTCAGCCTTATATGTGAAAGTGATTATTTTGTGGTACTGGTCTTAAAAAGTGATGTGGCCCTCAGAAGTTTTGCTGTCGCCTTTTCTTGGCATCCATGGCATCCAGAATGGGTTGTCTTTTGGCAGTGTACCGCTGCCTCAACTCCTCTATCTCTCTCTCCATCATTGGATCCAAGGCACTGAGGCGCATCTGCAGCTCATCAAAGTCCAGGTTTTTCAACTAGAAAGCATCAATGAACAGGAACGTTTGTTCACATTTTTTGATAATAACACATTTTCCATAATGACTAACAGACAACTGCAGATAGAAACTAGAAATAACTGCGGAACAGATTACTCACAAAGTCAAAGTCTCCATCTTGTGGGACCTTCCAATTGTCAGGGAAGACATTTTTGGACTGGATGTGGTAACCGGGCTGCTCCTGAGGCTGGTTGTGGTTGTAGTTTTCCTGCTGCTGTGATGCTTTATTAGAGTCCTGTTTGTCAAAGTAGTCCATGAAGGAAGGACGGATAGGTTGCTGGGGTGTCGCATGTCCTGTAAAAAGAAATGTCAAATATTTGTTGATACTGTTATTTAAGTACAAATTTGTCAGAAGGTACTGAACTACTGAAATAGATCCAACATAGCTATAGAAAACTACTAGTACACCAAATCCCTATTTCTGTTTTTCTTCATTTTTATCAGTGTTAAACAAATATACAAAATATATCTAAACATAATGAATTAAAATTCTGTAGAAAGGTTTTTCTGTAAAAATAATGGGATAATACAATAAATAAACATTCAATAATTAAACATTCTGAAAGTATATGAAGCGTGGGCTCACTTCTCATAGATCCTTGGTCATCTTCCTCTTCTTCATCGTCACTGTTGATGACCATAGTTCCCAGGTCCGACTCCAACATGGTGCTGCCGTGTTCAATCATGGTCTGAGCCCCGTCGCTCATGGTGCTTGTAGCTCTCATGGTCCCTGGTCCTTCTGTGCCAGACTTCACCATTGTATGAGAGTCCACCTCTGTCTCCTCCTCCTGAAGCAGACCAACAAAATAACTCTGTTCACACATGTAACTGTAAGAGAGCACAATAAGGAGTTTAAAAATATATATATATATTTACAGAATTATCGTCTTCCTCCTCCAGTTCTCGCTGCTGCTCTTGCTGTCTCTTAGCCTTCATCTCCATAGCCTCAGTAATTAGGTCTCTCAAAATGGTGACAGGTTTAGCCTGTGTGATGAATGGATGCTGCAAATCACAAAACAGAGACTGATTAGAACCAACACAGTCTTAAGAGATTAACTAATGGCTGTCTATTTAGGTAAAATACTTACTGACACAGTGTTTGTACAACTTGTTTACAAACCTGTAGTAGTTGTGTCGCCGTTGCTCTCTGCTCTGGATTCTTAACAAGACATTTTTTTACAAAGTCTGTAAACTCATCAGACCAAAGCTCTGGTTTTCTAAAAGTTGGGGGTGGGTTAGAGGGGATCATAAATATAGCCTGTATAGAAAAAGAAACATGAATATACTTTATCTGTATATATTTACTGTGTTCATTTGTTATATACCAACCCTCATTGGGTGAATGTCCGCATATGGTGGTTTGCCCTCGGCCATTTCTATTGCTGTGATTCCCAAGGACCAGATATCTGCCACACAGTTGTAGCCAATTTCTTGAATAACTTCAGGGGCCATCCAAAAAGGTGTACCGATAACAGTATTTCTCTTTGCCATTGTATCCTTAAAAATGAAGAAACAAATTATGATATCTAAATTACTTGTATTATTATAAACATGATTAGCCCATGCTGTGCAAACATGTAAAAACAGTAAATTATATTAATGATTTATATTTATATTTAATTATAATTACTGTTAACTGTCCAGCCACTCCAAAGTCTGCTAGTTTGGCATGTCCCTCTGTGTTGAGAAGGATGTTCCCAGCCTTTATATCCCGATGAATCTTTCTCATGAAGTGAAGATATTCAAGGCCTTTCAGTGTCGACTTCAGAATAGTGGCAATCTCATCCTCTGTCAGCTAAGATTTGCACATTGTACACAGGATTTTAGTAAAGAAACATGTACCCAGAATCTGTAGGACATTAAGTGCATTAGAACATCATACCGTTTTACTGCGCAGTCTGATGATGTCGGAAACAGATCCAGCTCCACAATACTCCATGACAATCCACAAATCTGTGTTCTTGAAGTAGCTTCCATAGTATTTGACCACATAAGGACTAACAAGAAATGTTCATTAGAATAAAAATAAAAGTTCACACACTAATAAAAGTTTTAAGTTAAAAAAAGGCTTGATATACTTTTTAAATCATTAGTAAATAGAGAGTTCCTACCTGTCACACTGCTGCATGATTGAAATCTCCTTAATGATTTCCTGCAGATCTGATTCCACAGGGACCTGTTTGATGGCCACCACTTGTCCCGACTCTTTGTGTATTGCCTTATTCACGCTGCCATAGGAACTAAATCCAGGTACAATACACACAAGCTAGTCAGTATAACGTCAACTTGCTTAATAGAATAGCAGTAATCGATTTGGTTAGTTACTAAATACTGAGGTTTCACAGAAGACTTACCCTTCACCCAGTTTCTCTAAAACATCAAACACTTCCTCTGGTTGTTTGGTCAGGCTGTCCTCGCTCAGCTTCTTCAGTTTGCTGTCAAATGTAAAGCAAAAGTGAAACTGGAGATGACACTGAATAATACAGTTTAAAATACAGTAGTGACACAACACTGATTTGCTTGATTTACATTACAATGCATTCAAATTCAAGGTAGTGGCAATATAAAGTGCACACAGTAAAATCGGAATACTTAACATTGCGACAAA
The DNA here is from genome assembly GCA_000787155.1 of Scartelaos histophorus. Taxonomy (NCBI): domain Eukaryota; kingdom Metazoa; phylum Chordata; class Actinopteri; order Gobiiformes; family Gobiidae; genus Scartelaos; species Scartelaos histophorus. The sequence continues at coordinate 56,674 of KN499011.1, read as the reverse complement.
ACACAGACAAGTGCCCTGGCGCCTTACAATGAATTAAATACATTGCAGACACTATTGCACTTGTGTTGTTAACGCAGTTAGCAACGCGGCTACATTAGCATTAGCTCACCAAGTTGAGAATTTGGAAAAAATAGTTCTAAAGTGAAATAAAACGACATTAACCTTTTAGGCGCGTTTGACTCCATCGTTGACAGTGTATAACAAAGTAAATACAATACGATAGAAGTATTCCGTCGGTTTTCGGGCCGTGATCAAGACGTGGGCATTGTCGATGTTGTGTTGTCAAAAAGTGAGGCCAGCTGAGCGCTTCAGAGCCACGGCCCCACAGCGCCACTACGGGTCTGGAGGACGGAGCTGTAAAGTTAAACTGTGAAACAATCAAACAAGTGAATGAAAATACATTTAAAACATACATATGATTAAAATGAATGTGCGTTTTTATTTGCAGAGGTGACATATATTTGCTCTCGAGATACGCGCAAAGAGTGTGCTAATACAAAGAGTAATTTCTGGCCAATCGCAACCCTTTTTGTTGTAAGGTAGAGATGTGCTCTGCGCATGTGCATGTGAGTGTGTCCGAACACTCATGAGATGCTAAAACAGTAAACAGCTAACCATAATCATAGATAACACGGTAAGAAAAGTTATTTCTCTGTAGATAGGTTTGCTGCTACATTTTAATTATATTTACAATATTTATAGCTGTGTTTATTTATATTTGTAGATATGTTTATGTCGGATTCGGGCCGGATTGGGGCATGGCTATTATCATGCCGTTGTGTTAGCATATAATCAGGGTGACCAGACGCCCCTATTTACACGGGGCAGTCCCATTTGTGAGCCCTTTTTTACAATTTTTTACCATTTTGATACCTGCCAACAGTAAAGAGAGGCATAAATTGTCATCTGTTTAGGTTAAATATAGAAAATCTGCTTAAAAATGACCAAAACATAAAGAAAATGTGACAATACAGGCTCACATGTTAGTGGTCTCTACGTACAATTTCCTTAATTCCTTTTCGCTTGTTTCGCATTTTTATTATTACTAATCAGGGTTGTTCCAGTTTTTTATTTTGAAATTCTCGTCTCCCTGCATAAACATAGACCGTATATAAACATATATACAGTCTATGTGCATAAATGATGTGTGATCATGATTTGTCTTATTTTATCAGTGCAAAAATGGACACACCAAAAGATATTCAGCCCCCAAAACAGCAGCCCATGATATACATTTGTGGCGGTAAGTAATTTTCCACTTTATCAGTAGTTTCAAGAGTAATATATGACTTCCAGATGAAAACATTAAATGCACACATAAAAATTACATTTATTCAAATACCAGTATTAACAACATGACATGGTAGCTGGTTTATCTCTATGCAATAATATCAACCCATATCTTCCTGATTATTGTTAGGCTATATGATTTGCTTACACACATTTGAATGTTCATCAGCATTTTGGATAAATTAATGAATAATTGTTTGCACTTTCTCCTGCAGAATGTCACACTGAAAATGAAATTAAGGCACGAGACCCTATTCGATGCAGAGAGTGTGGTTACAGAATCATGTACAAGAAAAGAACAAAGAGATGTATCCTTTAATTCAGTCTTCTGGAGTGGTGTTGTGTTTGTATATATTTGTGTATAATGTTTAATGGTAATGCCTGTTCTCTTTTGCCATATTGTTCAAATATAATAAATAATATATATAATAATAATACATATATAATAATATAATAAATAATATTATCATATTATAGACATTTTCCAACTATTGTGTACATTTCCTGACCTGATACTCCAGTGGTTGTCTTTGATGCCCGGTGAAGATGATGGAAGTCCTGGTTGTGTTTGATTAGGGTTATATGTTTCTACTTTTATAATGTATGAATGTGTAAATAAACTGAAAAAACACCCACACATTGTTTTTTTTTTAATTTGTTTGTTTTTTAAGTGAAAAATAGCTGATGTTTTATCAGTTAAGAGACATGGGATGCTTGTATTTAGCAGGTCCTGAATATGTATTGGGTCTCGACAAAAATTGGCTTGGGTTTCTTATTTTAAAGGTTTTACTAGAATAGGCAAAAATATTTTGCAGACAGCATATTCATGGGTTACAACTTCCTGTTTTATGCAACAGGGGAGCTGTTGAGAGATGTTTGAGAGCTGTTTCCTGATTTAAAAGATACAATATTTTTAATTTTAAGTTTTGTAATCTGTATGGAAATGGTCCTAATTTTCTTTTATTCTGAAACCCATGGACAGGTCAGATCTATTCAATGTATTGAATATGATCATCATGATAAATCTGGAGACTAACTACATCCACTGTTGGACATGATATGAGTCTTGCTGAGGATTTGCCTATGTTCCATTCTAAATAAAAATGCTCATTTATGTATGCAGAAAGTTGTACCATGAGAACTGATTCCATGAATGTGTCTGTTACAATGAATTTGCAGGAAAAAGTGAAGCTGATATATTTTTTTATCAATCAATGTTGGAAGAATCTCTGTCCATAAGAATGAAGCACCTCGAAGCCTATGGCAACATTAGTGCTTTTACTGTAATCGTTTTGAAGGAGGGCTTTCCCCGGACAGGTGCTGTCTGCTGCACTGCGGTGGCTCCTCCCCTCTGACGTACGAGCAGCGGGGCGGGCTCACAGAAATCCCCGGCGAAACAGAGAAACAGCTGCTGCTGCAGGAAGAAGAGAAACCGGCGGAAGGATCAGAAGCCACACACCGCAGAAGGGGCGCAGTGATGGGGAACGCTCAGGACAGACCCCCGGGCAGCGGAGGAGACAGAACCGGACCAAACCAGGCCAGATCAGGGATGCGAGGTAATGCGGAAAACCCCCACAGTCAGAAGGGATTGGCAAACGGGACACCGACACACAAGAATACAGTAACACGCGAGGAGCCGCCGGTGGAGGACCAGAGTTACCTGGACGCCCCCGCAGGGGCCCTGCCCCCTCACTTGGCCCGGCTCAAAAACGAGGGCAATCACCTCTTCAAACATGGGCAGTTTGGTGACGCTATTGAGAAGTACACACGGGCCATAGAGGGCTGTGCTGAAGCAGGTAGGAAGTGATATCGCTAATGTATGTTTGACATTTACTAGAAGTTTTTCCAAATATGACAAGATGAAGATTGAGATTCATTCAAACCCGTCTGCCTATGAGCTTGCGAAGTCATGATGCACACAGTGAGGGCCAAAATGTGCCTTTTTATAGCGCCTGGCTATTTGATAAGTTATCATTTATTAATTATGTTTTGTCTAACAAAAAACATTCAAGTACACACATCTATATCTTCTTCCCGGTGTTAATATACAGCTAGATCTATATTAGCTCTGATTGGCATATTTATAAATAATGGATTACAATACAACAGCGATATCTATTTCAAAACCCTGGTGCCACAAGTTTCATACATACACAACTGCCTCTGGTCTGTATGCATATGGTGCATATTGGATCCCTGCAGGAATATAATGTTTGCAGCTTCATAGCCACTTGGCATTTTATTCACAATAAATTTACAATGAGAACAAAAGGGTGCAGTGTTATCAGTGGGAGAAGGACAAAGAGGGAAATTGGATTAGACGAATGATTTATGACATGTCCATCTGTGTCCTCTGTTCAACTGAGTCAGTGTTTTTTAGTTCATCTTTTTAGGGAACTAAAATATGTTTGAATTAGATCATTTTAATTAAATAGACTTTTATTGGAACACTGGAACACTGTTGTAGACCTTGTAAAAAGGTTATCACAATGTTCTTTCAAAATCTTGAAAGAACATTTTTGGTCACAGTAGCCTGACAGCGCTAGCAGAAATAGAAAGAAATAGCAAGAAATAGCAAAAAATAAAATTAATTAATTGTAAAAATGAAAACATAAAAAGTAACACTAATATACCAACTCAAAAGTATAACAAGCCAAATTGTGTATTATGTATTCTTGGTCCTGTCTGTGAAATATTGTAGTTTTATCGTGATTTTCTGTAAGATTGTGTTCCACTGCAGGTGTTGATAGTCCAGAAGACCTGTGTATTCTCTACTCCAACAGAGCAGCCTGCTACCTCAAAGATGGGAACAGCACAGACTGCATACTAGACTGTACCAAGTAAGAAACCACTGTATTTGTTAACTATGGGGTAAAGCTCGCACAGATCAATAACTCCAGTGCACCATTCAATTATTAATAAATCACATTAGGGAAGCCTCACTGACACAAAGTGCTGATGGAAGAAGCAGGCTAAAAACAAAAGCAATGAGCCGCATAATTTCATTTGTACATTTGTGCCACATGTAGCTCATACTTAATGAATTCTGTTTTTCTTTTTTGTTATACTGATTTCATTATGATTGCAAAAAGAATTAAAATCACTTAACATAAAACCTAATAATCTGAGCAAGACAGATCTTTAATCAGTGCCATTTAACATACATTTCTTCTTCCAAAGTTTAAACTCTGCTCCAAACCACATACTCATACAAACCACATTGACTGGAGACATCTTGATTAAAAAGTTTAAGACTCTTCACTGATGAGTAGAAATGATCAGATCTTGATTACACTATGGCTTTAAAATGTAGCTTGTTTGCAAATTTTGTTTTATATTTTATCTTTGAGCTATTGTACCTAAGTTTTAAGTTAATGTAGTTATATCAAAATAACAGATGTATCTATTCCTATGTTTATGTTTTGTCAAAGCTGTCTCAATTAAAACTTTACATCAAGACAAGATCAAATAAATTAAAGATCAAATAAAGAAAATCAGTATTTTTCTTTAGTGGTACAACACAGCCTGTGTACCCACCCTTAACACAACAACACAGACATAGTAAAAGACAAAGCAAAAGCATGTAACTTTTCTGGTGGAAGGTCCATCAAATGTTTTTCCTCATCAACATGTTATTGCTTTGTCTGGAATGTTTCGCAGTATGGTATTAAACATTTCCGTTTGCATGAAGACCAAACAAAGTTACAGGCCAGATCTGTGGACCCCCACTCACAGTCAGAATGCCTGTTTTTCAAGGTTTTTTGTGCCATTGAATAAATGTGAAATAGAGCTGTTTAATGTCATATTGTGGGGCATTCCAGGCAGAGCAATGACATATCCATAGAAACAAGCAGGTTACCGTCCTCCAAACAAAAAGTTACACAGTGCACCTTTAAGGCTACGGTGAGCAGCTAATAGTAGATTTGATAGTATTGTGTTTGAGTGACCACATTGAGCCTGTGCCACCTGTATGAAAGGTTGATCCTCTGATCCTCTTAGGGCTCTGGAGCTGCAGCCATTCTCCCTGAAGCCGCTGTTACGCAGAGCTATGGCCTACGAGTCCCTGGAGCGCTACCGAAAAGCCTACGTGGACTACAAGACCGTCCTGCAGCTGGACACAGGGGTGCAGGCTGCCCATGACAGCGTGCACAGGTGAGAGGAGGAGGAGGGCCAGAGACAGTTTTTCTGAATACATTCTACTTAAGAGAATAAGAAAATAAACCGCATAAAGTACAAATATAATGTACAGACACCAAATACTCTGTCACAAATATAGTTCATAATTTGTTTATTGAAGTTGATAAAGTCATTGTTGTGAAAGACCTAGTTAACAAGCGATAGTAACAAGTTTAGACTTGCAGACCAATGTTAAGACTAAGGCATGATTTATGTCTATTTCATAGTTTTTGTGTCTTATCTCACAAGTTTAACTGCAATCAACAATGTTTTTATTCCACTTGATTTTTGTAGCAGTTCATATCTGAAAATCTATTATGATTCATGTGTTGTTTTGCATGCATTATGACTTTTATAATATTCATTTGTAAAACTACTCCGCCCAAACAGCACACATTAGCTTTCAAAAGCAAGGCAAACAACAGCCAGTAGTCTCCATAAAGCAAACACAGAGTTGGTGACATTTACACAGTCCACACATTGTAATAATACAATTCTGTGTGGTTTTAAAAATGGCAATTCATACAAATGAGCACATTAAATTAATCCTATTCATGAAATCATAGTTGTGTTGTGTTTTGATTGAGCAGTTAACATTATTATTACTGTGTACCTGTTCATGGCAGAATCACAAAGATGCTGATTGATCAGGACGGTCCTGACTGGAGGGAGAAGCTCCCAGAGATCCCAGCGGTGCCTCTGTCGGTGCAGCAGCAGCACCGGGACAAGCCCCTGTCTGAGCAGCAGGTCCAGGCCAGAGCCGCCCGGGCAGCACAGGAGGAGGGTGAGTACAGGACAACCAGGGCAAGTCCTGTTATAGTCACAATAAAAATGATTATGGGATTTCAACCATTTTTAATGTTAAGCAGAAATGTCACAGTTGCATAACCACAGTTCTACAAAATAGTTTATCTGTTCAGGGTCTTTCAGGTAAGAATGAAGATGGACAAAAATGTTCAGTGCTATCTCAGGCAGGTTGACAACTGATAAATTAATTTGTTAAAAAACCCCAACACAATTATACTCTGAACTTCAGACCTGTGTAGTGTAAATTGTGTGTAGGGTGAATCAATCTGAATTGTCTACTTAAAAATAATGTGAAAGTAGTCTGCTCTGCTGGTCACTGTCACTGGCACTAGTGGTAAGATAATGAATGCTATGAGAATGACTTATATGCTAATTATTCTGAGAGCATCAATATTTCGTATTCGTTAACAAGCTGCTAACACCAAAAGACATTTAAAAATTTCCCTTTAAAATGTGAATCTTAAATCGTGAAGCTGCTTCCAAATCAATTGGCGAAAGATTGTTGTAAGCCTGGAGAGAGCTGTTGTGTGGAAGTCATTAAAAATACAGAGGAAGTCGATCCAGACAGAGAAACTCTGCTGTAATGGAACAATCCTGATCAGGTTTCCCATTGGCTGAGGCTGTGGCACTGACTGTCCCCTCTACATCACACTACACCCATTTAAATATGTGCAAACATGTCATCTGTCTGATATATTAATAATGATATTGTGTAATTTTATCTTCAAAAACCTTTTACTTTCATGTTGTACTCTGTTATAAAAATGCAGTTACATGAAATGCTTTAATTATTATACCTCTTTAGGCTTGTTTTTTTTTCAACATGAAATTCTTTGTTGTTATTTACTAAATGATGTTTTAATAGTCTAGTTGTTGTAGTTGATCTTGCTGGCTCACTTATATTGACAAATGTCCTGTAAAAGTCTCTCCCTAAGTGCCAGTGTGCCGAGTTTACAGCCGAGTCATTATCCACAATCCCTTTCTCAGCAGTTTGTCAGTCGACTACAGAAAACATGACTCATCTCCTCTGTCCACTCACTAACTCTGACAGCTTTATTGATCTGCTCCAAAACTTTGCTTGATGGGAAAACGTCCTCTCAGCGTACACCAGCTCACAGATCATGTTGGCATACCTCTGTTACTGTAAATTGAATTGACAGTTTGAAATACATTTTGTCAGGAAGAAATCATTTGTATTAAATTCAATTTCTCTTTAACAGCAAGAATACGAGAAGCCAGGTTTACTTTACTGAAGCAAGAAGGAAACGAGTTGGTGAAGAAGGGCAGTTTTCAGGAGGCAGTAGAGAAGTACACGCAGTGTTTGGCCCTCCAACCCAACGAGTGTGCAGTGTATACTAACAGGTATGCATTTAAAGTATTTAAAAGACCCATATCACACAAAACTGACTCTTTTGAGCTTTGATTTATGGTAGAATGTCGTTACCTCATTAAAAACAATGGCTGTTTAAAAATTGTGTTTTTAATGGCTAATTTGAATCTAGAAGAAGACAGTAGAGGGCGCTATATCCCTTCTGTAAATCCCAGCAGAAGCAGCCTCTGGTGTTTTTTACCAATCATTACAATAAACCTAAAACTTGCATTAGTTTACATTTCAATCAATCAGTAAGATAAACTTTATGATATTTGTTGTGATCATATATTTGTTGTATTTATATTCTGTTTAAAATGTGTCACGTGTCACAAATACATTTTCTCTGTCTTTACCTTTCTTAGTTGCATTTAGTAGTGCTTTTATTATTTTATTCATTTATTTTATTATTTTTATCTATTCTTTTTGTTAGTATCTTTTGTACAGATCATGATTCTTCTGACTTTTTAGAGTTGACTGTTAAATCTGCTACACAAATAAACTTTGATTAGATTAACTATTGTAATATTCACAGGTGCACTATGTAACTTTTTGGTTTAGGGTACGTCTCCTGCTGTCATTGCTCTGCTTTGAGTGCCCCAAGTAAAAACCCAAGTATTTTGTCTGTGAGTGGGGTAGTCTTGCCCCAAATCTGGCCTGTAACCTGGTTTGGTTTGGTCTCCATGAAGATGGAAAAGTTTAATACCATACTGTGAAACATTCCAGACAAAGCAATGGCATCTCCATGGAAACGAGTCGGTGACAGACCCTCCACCAGAAACGTTACGCAGTGCACCTTTAAGCAAAAAGTGTGACTTCATTGAACAAGCAGATGTCTGTGTTTCTAGAGCCATTTGCTTCCTTAAATTGAACCGTTTTGAAGAGGCCAAACTGGACTGTGACTCTGCGCTGGAGCTGGAGCCATCCAATAAGAAAGCTTTTTACAGACGAGCCCTGGCGCACAAAGGCCTCAAGGTGAATGCACTGTGTAATTACATGAAGCCCCCATTATGTGCGGGGTTTAAACACGCTGACCTCTGACCTCTGACCTCAGGACTATCTGTCAGCCAGCACAGACCTCCAGGAAGTGCTCCAGCTGGACCCAAACGTGCGAGAGGCTGAGCAGGAGCTGGAGACGGTCACTGGTCTGCTGAGGAAAAGTCTAATGGAAGACACAGCACAGGTGATTATTACTCTATTTTATGCTTTCTGTTTAATGAACAAATCACAAATATAGCTGGAGTTGTGTTTTGTTTCATCCACCACAAACCTTGCATATTTAGGTATTTATTTCTTCTCTCAAACAGAATACACTCTGCTCCACCTTGTGATGTCATGTGGTAATACATCACAAAGTGGAACAGAGCATTTGGAGATTTGGAGATGTAGGTTTCTCAATCATGTGTGAATGAAACAAAACACAACTCCAGGTATGTTTTTGAGGAAGTAAGAACATTCTTACATGGCTCTACTGGAAAACACAATCAGCTGCTGTTTATTTGTATTATTATTAAGCAAATTTACATTACTTTGTCAGGTATTTTACTACTCCTAACTCTACCACCTCGTTCCTTTTAAAGTATTGTGCCATTATATAACTAGTGACTTGTAACCTGTAACCAATGTCTTTTCTCAATACATCTAGGTTTGATGGTTGTGACAAAGGAATCAAACACGTGGACACTGGTTGAAAAATGGACTTTGTTGTTAAAGCAGACGACTTACGGAGGGACAGAATCTTTGGCTCTGCTCCACCTTCGCTGTGCAAACCTCCTAAAACTCCAAATGAACAGAGTAATCTTGGTACTAGTCACAGCGCTGGACCAAAGCCTATTCATCTTCCACCATAACTAGCTATACTGTGCTGGTGAGGCGTTCAAGTGCTGCTACAAGGGGAAAAAAGAAGAAGACTGTGCCTTAATAATGAGATTTCTACCACTGCAAGATATTTGAACTGCACTGATGATGCTGCATTCACAGAACTCGCAGTAAAACTAATTCAGCTTGACGGTAGCTTCTGTTGTAGCTGTGCACAATCATTTAAGTCTTTTGCTACCTTATTTTATGAAACATTTTGGATTTTCATATTGGCTTTCTGTTACATAATGGAGTAGGTTATAAACAAATGGTGCAGTATATACATATAGGATAGAGAGAGTGAGGCACCTGCTTGTCTTTAAAGGTGCATTGCGTAACCTTTCAGGCTGGGGGTCCACTACAATGGAGATGCTATTGCTTTGCCTGTAATGTTTCTCAATATGGTATTCAACTTAAGATAGATTTATTAAATTATCAGCGGTTTCATTGCTCAAAACTACCTTTAAAAACATGCATTCTGAATGTGAGTTGGGTCACCTCTTCACAGATCTCACCAGTAAATTGGAAAATGCTTGTTTCTGTGGAGATGGAAAAGTTTAACGCCATGGAATATTGGAGGTAAAAGCAATAACACCTTAGACATAGACAAACTTTTACTGATCCACAAGGAAGAAGGGTAACTGGTGGGTCCTCATACAGAAAGGTTACACAGTGCACCTTTAAAGACATTTTGTACTCACAGTTCAGTTCAAGACAATGGATAACACAGGATCTTCAACAAATTAGCAATTTCCTATCTCTCTGGGGAAAGATGGCTGCTAGGTTAATGGCAACACTGTTTGACTCAGGTGTATGACTGAATGTATATAATATTGTTTTGTGTTTTAAAATAGTGCTTTTCTATCAGAGTAAATGTATCTGTGGGCTCTTTCTTTCTGTGTAATCAGATGAGTGGAGCCATTATGTCTCAGCTGGTGGTTGTCTAATGCTTCTTTTGTTCACAAATAAGATTTTGAAAGCAACAGATCGGCAAATTAAGCCTTACCTCACACACCACATGGTTTTGGGTCAGCACTGACTCTGTTTTACTGTAGTTTTATGAGAAATATTCTCAAACCTGCACAATACAAAAGGTTTACTTCAGTATATAACAGTTTTGTTCTTCATAATGTTCACAACATTTCATTTTAAGATCACAACTAAACAAAATCCTGAACAATGGATGATGCTTTTTAATAAAATTTCATGTTTTTTGTTAATGGTGCATTGTGTAACTGATGAGTGTCCGTCATCTGCTTCTCTCCATGGAGATGCTGTCTGACATGTTCCACAGTATCGCATTTTACTTATCTCTGTGGAGACAGCAGGTGATGCCACAGGGCCAAGTTAATTGTTAGATCTGGGGAGAGGTGAGGACCCTCAGTTTTTAGACCAATTAAAACCCATGTTGTTGAGTAAATGCAAGATGGATATGTTTAATACTATAACAATCATTATCATCTCCATGGAGACAAGCAGATCACGGACCCTCCACCAGAAAAGTTACACAGTTCAGTTTAATTACAATTATATCACATTTTCTTTTCTTGCATAATAAATAGTTTGTGTATAATATTTAGCAGATGTGCCACGTTTGTTTCTGAATGTATTGGATCCTGATCATTGTCAACATTGAGATGCTTCCCTGCTTTTAAAATGCATCAGTCTTTAATGCAACAGCACGTACTGTATGTAAATAGCTTTAATGCACAATGTAAATAAATTATTTAAACTGAAGATTTTTTTTCCAGTTTTATATTTAGTGTAGAATATTTGATTGGATCCATAGAGATAATTTAATGTCTTAATGTGGAACATTCTAGGCAAAGCATTAACACCATAAAAGAATGCACAAAAGGATAGTATTCTGTACTGTATTCTGAACTTTATTCTGGCACATTTACTCTTTCATTTGGTGGTATTTAGAATACAGTTACTTTCCTAAAATCAAAGGAATCTATTATGGTATTTTATTAAGTAAAACAGCTTTAAACTGCAAACAATCACTGAGAAAATGAGACAACTTTGATCTTGTGGTAAGAGCAGGTGTGATTCTCGAATGAGTGATAGGAAATGCTCTAAAACAGTGAAACAAATATAGCTGTCATTACTTATATCATATCACTGCAACTCAATGTAAAAGTATTCTATGTATTCAGAATACTACAGTACTGGACCATGTTTTGGACAAAATACATGTTAATGAAGGCTTTCAGTATTCTGTAACTAAATAATTTTAGTAAACTAAGTATCCTTCCAATCAATGTGTAAAAGGTAAGCCAAAAATGTTAAAGTTATTGATGACTTGGGAGTAGAAAAAAGTGTAAGAATGTACATTCAAGTATTATGTTTGATTCTTGTGATATACATTGTTAGGGACTGTCTCACTGCAGGAAACCACACATCTGTGCTTACAGTGGTATCGTTTCAAACACGTGCACACACAGATCACTCAAACACACTGCTTAGGATAAAAAAGGATTTTATTGTAGACTCAAAATAGATTTCAAAAGCTTTGCACTTTGGCTACTTTCAAGGAAGCATTTTAGTACGATCCTTCCTTCACACAACAGACCCAAAGACGTATTTTGGTAGCTGGATTCATATATTTTTCCATCAAGTCGTCCGATCTACATTAGGGCAATCTTTGGTCTAAACCGGCTACAGCGGCTGCTTCATTCATAGTGTGGGAAAATAGACTCTAGTTTTACATATTGTACATTTGAACATGAGTTTTTCCATTCAAGACACATAATGAGAAAGGCACTGTGAGTCAATATAAAATCATTTGCATCAATTAAATTAGAAAAAGAAAGCATAAGAACAATTGAAATACACCAAAAGCATTAATATCAATTTGGATTTTCATAAAAATAGCTACAGTAAATCAATGTAAAAGATTCAACATTTTTTGCAGTGTCTTGTGATTGCACAATTGGAGGTTTGTTTTTTTTTATAAATGTTCCCTTGATTAAAGTTAAATTGTAAAATATTGTACATTTTAGTCTGTAGAAAGCTTATTTCTATTTGAAATGCTGTACAGTGTTTGATTGCTCTAATTCATAGGAATGCTTTAGGAAAAATAAATTCCCTTTTTATGCAGTTAAAATGGCGCTTTTTTAAACACAGGTACAGCCACACAATTTCTCCAGTGCAGTCTTGCTTTGAAGAATGTATTTTTTTCCCGTACAAACTTTAAAAAGGTTGGACGACTTCAGATGAGTACCCATGCCCACCCAATCAACTTCTGAAACCACCACAGGGCTTCGACATAAAAAAAAAAACTTTCCCAAAATGGAAAATAAACTGAGCGAAAACATATCACAAAATAAACATGCATCACATTTGAACAGAAGCAACAATAATTACTTTTCTCAGAGAATAAGGGTGCTGTGGTATATGTGGTCCCCCTTAGCTTTGATTAACATAGTATCCCCTGTTGTGATAAAGGGCGCTATGGTTCAGTATTAGCAGCTCAAAAGGACACAAATCATTCACGTGTTTCACACCTGCGGTGCACATTCAAATGGACCTGCTCAAAACCTGAAGGTCTTTGTCCTGTCAAACAGAACCTGTTCTTGGACTTACTGCTCCCCTCTCATTTAGCTTCTACACACAGCCACATTCTGGGTCCACATTACACTGTGTCAGAGTAAAATTAGCATGTGTTATTCTGATATTTTGGAAAAATTTCAAAAGGCAAAAATGCAGAAAAATACATACAAAATGACCCCCTTTAGAAATTATATGCCTACAATTGCGTTTGCAGTAGGCGCTACTGTGTGACTTTTTCTATCATCTCAATGAGAGAGAAGACATTAAACAAAAAGTTTAATGCATCTTTATTCTATCAAATATCTGTCTGTATGCAGCGCTTTCTGACCGGAGTCACGGGCGGGTCACTGGAGCTACTTCTCTCCTTTATCTTCTCCTGCTCTGGCCCCTGTGGAGGCCCATCAACCCTGTTCTCCTCTGTGTAAGTAAAAGTCCCACTGGCGCCCTCTGTGGGTGAGGCTGGAGGTGAAGCAGATAACAGTCTGTGTGCAAAGCTTCCCCGAGGGGAGGGGCACTGCTCAGCCTGGGGCAGAGGCTCTGAGGGTCCCGGGGGATCACAGCAGCTGAGCTCGGAGGAGAAGTGGCTGCAGTGGGAGTCAGCCACAGAGGGCAGACTCCCGCTCAGAGACGGAGAGTCAAACTCAGACGAGTTTGTGCTGCGCTGCTCCAGCAGCTGAGCATCAAACTCTGAGCGCACCTCGCTCTTTGAGTCTTTGCTGTTGGCTCGTTTCCACATCTTGCCTTTGCCCCGGGGTCCGGCCAAGGTGGGGGGTTCCTTAGACCATGGCGGAGAGGGGCAGCAGCAGTTCGAGGGGCAGGAACAGGCCCCTCCACTTGCCCCCTTCACAGCAGCAGAACTACAACTGGCTTCGTCTAAACTGCTGCTGCCACTGCCACGCCTCTCCTTCTGTTTACACTCCACATCAGCCTGCACCTCCACACTGCTCTCCCTGAAAATACATCACACACACATAGAATCAAGAGTGTCAATGAGAACATGCGCACACTTATACCTGTGTACACACAGGTGTGTGTTCACAACACCACTGCACACTGCATTAGTGTTGTGAAGTGTAATAGATAACTGTGGCAGGCAGTACTGACCTCTCCAGGGACATGTAGGCATTGAGGATGGACCCGGCCATGGCTCTGGTGCTGGCGTTGTCACTAATCGTCCCGAGACTCACTGTGGCTGATTCCCCGCTCAGACTGCACCTCTCCTTTTGGACATCGGCCTGAACCTCCATCCTAACAATGTGAAGGCAGGGGACCATTTTTAGGTCAGATTCCTAAGCATTTCTCTCATGTTTTATTGCATTGCCGGTGTGGGTTGTACCTGTTGTAGCAGCTGCCAGACAAACTGCCGGTGATGCTGGTGCCGGCGAGTGCCGTGGTGCTGGCGTTGTCGCTCATGTTGTCACGGTGACTGGAGCTGACTCCACAGCGCTCCATGTGGCTGCCGCTGACACTGAGGCTGAGCCCGGTCAGACCCCCCACACTCGCCCCGTCTCCCAGGCTCGGGTTATTTAGCCGCGTCTCTGCCACTGACGTGGTGTCTGAGCGAAAGGAGAGGAGGGTTAAACAGGAGAAAATGGTATGATCACTTTGTAAGTAAGTTATGATGAACACTTATGGGTTTCAGCTGAAACAATTTGAGTACTTTTCCCCTCATTCAAAAGATATAATACTTAGTTTGAAATTATTAATCGCTATGGGAATGCCAACAATTTCCCATCATTCTGAAAACTACGGATAGAGGATATACAGAATACAGAATAATATACAGAAGATATTTTGTAAACAAAAAATGTACTTGCAAACCCTGACAACCCTGCAAAAATATGAAATGTAGAACAGAAGAAAAGAACCAAAGCAACAGAATATGGTTATGCAACTTTGCTAAATGCTAAATATTTCATGTTGAACAAAACTTCTGAGGTTAGAACAATCCAGTCAGACCAGTGGACTTCCCTTGTGTAACGTCTGTCATCAAGTCTCACACCTTCTGCTTGTGTAAAGGTCAAAGCTTTGTTTTTTGTGGACATCATCATCGTCGTCGTCACCACTATCGCTCAAAAACACAACAGTTCAACAGTGGGTTTAAGCCTGAGGCATGTTTGAGTCGACAGAAACAAACTCTGTCTCGTCAAATCTCGCGCTCAGATGCCTCCTTCTGTGTCCACTTTACTGACACACTGAGTGACACATGTTGATTCGTCTGGGCATGGCTCAAATACTGTTACGTAACCACAAATGGAAAACCCTGACTTGGTGTTTTGAACATAACTGTGAAATACTCTAGAGGAGTCAGACAGGAGAACATCATGGCACCAGATTTATCATTTCGTAGTTTAGCAAAAATGTTGCATTGACATCCAGCTGCAATAAGTAATAAGTAAAGTTAATATGGCTACAAAGTATTTCAACATATAAAGAGTTTTTTTTTTAATTAGCAAATAAAACTGTTATTTTTTTGTACATGCATGATATTAAACTCAAAATTGTGCCAGTGTGCCTTTAGTTTGCAGCCCAGATTTCCATTATCAGTGCCATTAGAGCCAACCCAGGTCTATAAGATACAGATCAGGGAGATACATAGAAAGTAGAAGAAAAATGATTTTTGGAAGCTTTAGTTTCCCAAATGAAAAAACAGTTACCTGCTGCTGCTGCACCACTTCCCATGTTGTCATTTTCATCATCAAACTCGATTCGAACTCCCTTCCCATTTCCGGCAGAAACTCCACATCCTCCGCTGCGACACAAAGATATCGGGACTACCCCATAGACGTATGCCAGCATGATAGGCACTCCGATGCCTGAAAATAAACACAACACAACTCTTCGTATTCACAGACAGACAAACTGAAAGAGGATTAGGTAAAAGGAAAATCAGTATAATATAAATATGATGTTCGCTGACCAACTGTGACTGCAGCGACCACGGGCGACACAATGACAGACAGAGTGACGCCACCAGCGATGACCAGGTTCCTCTTGTGTTTGGAGATGTCTTTACCCTCATAGCGATTATGGATCTGGAGAGAGAAACAGGAGTTATATACTGGGAGAGTTTTATCAAGAACCCAATATTTGAAAACTGTATACATTTTTATGTGTATCAATTTCTATTTCAACTTAAGTGTGCCCACAGCATGAGCCAGCCTGCACTCACTGATCAGAGGTGACTGGGATCAATATGGCATGATCATTTTCCCGTGTCAGATTAATACATGTCTTAATCATGTCATGAGAGAACACTGTCTTGCCCAATAACACTGGAGCCTACACTCTTATTTTATATGCATCATACAGTTACATTTTGTCTCCATGATCATATTGTTTACTTTTGTTTTTGTTTGTGTTTTTAGTGTTCAGTGAACACCTCTCACCTTTCTCCCCACATAAACTGGAATGCCAATGATCATGGCCGGAATGGCAATGCCGGCGATTAGTGCGATCCCGACTGGAGCTCCCACCAGTGTCCCGAGCTGCCACAGGATCTTCTTTTTCCTGCTCCACGGTTTCTTTCCCCAAAATGTGCACCCCGACGGACTGCAGGAGGAAGGATTAGGCACAATATTTATAGCACCATGAATCATTTCACTACAGTGCAAACATTCATTTCCTTGTGTGCTTTGTGTTGCGGCTGGTTGTACCTGAGGTAGTGCAGGTCAGAGATCTCCTTCATGCAAAGCCAGCAGAACTCACATCCACACACTGCACACGTCATGTGATTACAGCTGCCGTCGTTCATCTTGATGATATAGGCCGCACAGCGAGGGCACGGCTTGATGTCATCTCCTACGCACAGGTTTTATTCACTGTTAGTATTCATAGCTCAAATGTGAAACTTGGAACATTACTGTAGATGTACAAGCCTGTCTACCAGATATATTGATTATTTAAGACTGTTTCCAATCAAACCTGCTGCTTGAGCCAATTTCATCTAATAATATAAGTTTATGTAAAATGTAGAAGTTTATCCAATGCCCTTTCATTTAAAGTGTTGTTGGAGGTTACTGGGAGGACAAAACTGTACAAAATGCCATCAGTCAATCACTATATCTGGTCAGGACATCAGTTGTTAGCTTGAAAACAGGGGTCACCTGCAGCGCCACTCTCCTGGCTGTGGCTGAGGGACGAGGACCTGAAGCTGCGGAGCCGCAGGTGTTGCGCCCTCTGCTGACGGGCGGTGTCACATGTCTGGTTGGGGTGCCACAGCTGTTTACAGTGGTAACAGAACTCTGTCCCACAGCCATCACGTCCACAGGTAATTTTAGGACAACTGGCACATCCAAACGCAATCACGGCATAACTGCAGAAGAAGTGCAAACAAATTTTTAATTTGGGAGTGAAGGAAAAAGTTTACCACATTCAGGGTAAGCAGGCCAAACATTATTGTAATTAGATGACTTTCTGAAGCTTTTTTAACTGTGATCTCTTACACAACTGTTCAATAGTGGCTCAGTAGATTCAGCCTGACTGTGTAGTCGGGGAGCCAAAGCCTCAAAAGCTCAATAAAATGGGTTGAACCTGACATCGTCTGCCATACTTTTTATTAGTGGGTTTTTTTTGTTAATTTTAACCCTATGGATCAATAATAGGAGGGTCTGCTCTGCGGGAAATATCGCGAAAAAAAATTGTGGCCATTTTATGTACCATTCATTTTTTATAGAAAATTATGAAATATTAACATTTTCTGAAATCCTTATTGGTTTGGGTAAGCGGTCAATAAATGCACTCCAGAGAACACAGAGAACACATTCTTAAAACACATTTCTATGATTTTGGCACAATTTAATGCAAAAAAATTAAGCGTTTTCTCACTTTTTTCCAATATATTCATCTTTACCTCACTGACAATCAACTATTCCCCCAAGTTATGACATCATGCAATATGCTGTTCTTTTCACTAAACTGTACACTCATTCCACAGAAAAAATGATAAAAATCCAAGCAAAAACTATGGATGATGATGGTGATTATTTCACTACGAGCTGCGATCAACAGACCTGGAACCTCAATAGAATTTAAGGCTACCCTCAAAATTCCGAAAGGCACACTGGATATTTATCACAGGTGTTAATGTCCACATTATTATTATTATTATTATTCATTATTAATTATTAATTATTATCATGGCCAAGGCATCTTTTTAATTTCAACATAACTCTGTTCTCCCAATGGAAATGTGTCACACAAGAAATATAATATAACAAAATGACTTTTGTATTTAAAGCAAGGCAAGTGTATTTGTATAGCACCATTCAATGAATGAAAAATGAAGGGTACATACATTAAAATGGCCACAATTTCTTTTGCGATATTTCCCACAAAGCAGACCCTCCAATTATTGATCTTGCGATATTTCCCGCAGAGCAGACCCTCCAATTATTGATCCATAGAGTCAAAATTAACAAAAAAACACACAAAAAAAAAGCATGGCAGACGATGTCAAGTTCAACCCATTTTTGAGACTTTGGCTCCTTGACTAGTGACACTACAGCACGTGGTCTGTCTCTACACTGATCATTTTAAAAGCATTTTTCTAAACTACATGGCGTGACAGAGGCTCACTTTAGTGTGTAGCACAAACTTAACACCCAGAAGTAATTATTGCCTCAAAGAAACCAACCATTTATGCGTCAAAACGAGACCGTTAAATCTGTCACGCACATCGCCTAAATTTAAAGTGCTAAAATTATATATATAATTATACAATGTTGAGGCCTGGGATATTTGTAGTTACTCTATTTAAAAACACAAATTGCAAATGTGTTTAAACAGCCAATTAGTAAAGCAAAACCCCTGCATATATTTAAATTGAAAAACAATGAATGTACAAATCCAGCAGTTCAGCTTGTCACATAAGGAGCGCATGTGTAAACTAAGGACAGATGATCAGCTGAGTTAACTGAGCTACAACCAGATAAGAGTTTAATTTGAAATGCATGAGAACATCATCTGATCAGGAGAGCACCACAGGGACAAGAACAGCATACATCTGATACTATAGCCCATGAATGAAACTTTTTAGGGCCACGAGTTCCAATTTAAAAGTGTTTTATTATTGTTGTGGTAATGAAATCCCTATCTGGTATGGCTCCATTCCCTAGAAGCTCAAGTTCGTGTTTGCTTATCCTGACATCACAAACACACTCAAGTTATCAGACATATTTGTTGGTCTTTGAAGTACACTGTTGACCGCCATCAATGAGAGCAGACCTACCAAAATCAATCCTAAAGCAGGATAGTACTACAGACTACAGAATACTAATGACTAAAAAGAACTAAAACAGTACTGTACATAGGGGTAACAGCCATCCCAAGCCTCCAAAATATCACCCTTTCTATCATATATTAGTTGATGTAGAAATGATTGTGGCAGGTGAGATTGTTATACCCTTCTAGAAAGTTCTGTGGATTTGAGTTTACCTCCTGAGCTTCTGTCTAAAAACTGTTTCAAAGAAAAGAGCTCATGAACACGGCCATGAGCAAGCGTTTGGGAATCCAGGACAAGAGGCGAGTCGCGTTTATGAAAAGGTCCATTATTCAGAAACAGGGTCAGAAGGGCCGCAGCAGCAGGGCCAAGATGGATTCAGGGCTAAAGCCATTATCAGTCACTAAACTATATGCCGAACGTGCAGGGGGAGTGTTTGGGTTATAAAATGAATGAGGGTGACCCAACGAGTAAATATGACCAGGGCCCCTAGGAGCAAACTGTGGAATTTGTACAGCCTCGAAGTCATAGAAGGGCCCCAACACTGCACTGTCAGATATATTTAAACCAGAGCAGCCAGAATGACAACTATGTCCAACCATTTAGGCATAGTTTCAGCTGTGAGTATAAGAAGTCCAGAGATGACAAAAGAGTGACATCATTTAATAATAGACTGCTGAGTTTATTTATAACTTTGGCCGTGAGAAAATAGAAGCCAGATTCAGAGTTGCAGGTTTGTTTGATGAGAAGGGTTTGGGCCTATTTTTGGGAAGGGCCTTGAATGCATCACAAAAAGTAATGACACATCAAGTGCATCTCTGGAGAGCAAACATGAGCCAGATTATGAATTTACTTGGAGTCATTGGACATGAGATAAAACAGAAGGGGGTACAATATTAATATAATACAATATAATACAAACTAAACTTCTCAGAGCGGCCCTTTGATTAAATTGTATTCAGCATAAAAAAAAAGAACTCTATATCTATATTACAAATGAACACATTTTACGTGTAAAGGAAGACTATGCTACATCCTGCTACATCCTGTCTGTTTTTTATTACTTTGTATTTCTTTTTCTGAGCCTCAGGTAGGCTGGAAGGGGGTTATTTTATTTATAATATTCTCTTTTATACAAATAAATGCCATTGTGTACTATTTATGCAAAACTAAAACTAAAACACAAAAAAAAAAAACTTTGACATTTCATTTATTCTGTTTACTTTAGAGATGTCCTTACGGAGCTTATTCATATCTGAAAAAGTCTACCGCCTAAAGGGTTAGGCTTATCTTAACCCCATGGCCGCTTTATTCACAGCTACATCTCTTACCCACAGTCCGGGGCGGGGCACCAGCGGCAGTCGGGCTCTGCCACCAGCCACCGGCGCAGCATGAATTCCTCGTACTTCTCCATGAGGGCGCGGTCTCCCAGGATCATCTGGATGTCATGGGGGTTGAAGCGCTCGGAGCACTCGGGGCAGCTGATGTTGACTCGGGATTCTGAGATCTCGATACGGAGGTACTGCCGTAAACAGTCGGCGCAGGAGCGGTGATGGCACGTCATGATGTCTGGAAAACGATCCCGAGAGTGGCGTAATAAGCACAGCGGACATTCGAGGAGATCGGATGAAGAGTCTGACACAGAGGAGGTGGAGGCGAGGCCCAAGGCAGAGTGGGCAGAGGTTTTGTCCTGGAACGCCTCTGACTGTACGCTCTCTTGTCCCGGGACAACTTCAGAGGATTGAGTCTTTGACCTGCGTTTGGTGTCCGGTCGGCAGCGGCGCCCAAATAAGGACTGCAGAGAAAAGCGGCGTTTCTTGGGTGTCTTTCGGACAGACAGGCTGACGGAGGAGGCGGCCGAGTGCAGGTCCCGCTCTGAGCCTGTGCTGCCATGGTGATGCGGCTGAGGGCTGCTCATCTCGAATAGGGGGCACACTCTGGGACTGCCCCGCCAAGGACAGGAGACCGAAGGGAGGGACAGGAGGCACTGATAAGAGTTAGGACATCGCAGCACAGTCTTGTCTCAGAAACAGGACAATCTGTTAAGGACAAAAGGAAATGTTGCATTAAACCTTATGAACGGTATCATTACAATTTACATGCATGTTACCTCTCCAGAATGGTCAGCCTAGTACTAAGGTGTATGTCTCTTACTTGTTTTTGGAAATGCACACAGTCTACTTAATACAAAGTCAAGACTAGGTTTTCTATATTGCCACAAAAACTGTTTCACACACATAGCAAAAAACATTTTGGTTAAAACTGCTCCTCCTGATCCTTAATTTCTGAGACTTACTTTATAGATCAGCATTGAAAATATTACTCCATAAGCTCGATGTGTTTTACCATGCACCCATCCACTTTGGCACAGGTGTTTTATTTATATTACTTCCTGGTGAAGTGGCCCACTTTCCACACGTGCAGACAAGCCCACTGGTTATTGTTCATTTACAAGTCTTTTATCGGGAAAACCCCGGACATCCACAGCTCCAGCCGCACGCTCCAACAGCAGCATTAACATGGTCATTCCTAAAACTACAGCTTTCGGCCGCTCCTCATTTCAATTCTTTGCAGCAAGTGACTGGAACCACCTACAACAGATGTTAAAGCTTTGTTTGTTCTTACTTCTGTCTACTTTTAACACTTTTATATCTATAATCTGCAAATATTTCACTGTGTTGTGTTACAATTCACTCCTTTCATATTATAATTTATGTAAGTGTATTCTGCTTGTGCAGTTTTCTGCCACGTCTTGGCCAGGTTGTCTTTGCAAATGAGATTGTTCTCAATTTATCTACTAGGTAAAATATTGAATAAATAAAATAAAAGTTTCAATCTTTGTTCCAATAGGGCACAAACAGTCTTTGTTCTAGAGCTTAATTACATTTGGTAACATGATCTTATAATGACAGAGGTGCCACGTGAGATGTGCAAACATGTACTGTTAGTTGTTTAACATAGCTCATATTTGTTGATATATTAAAAGTTACAAATGATGCCATCTAACTGCATGAATAAAATGATAATATTTTTGGCACAATAAAAATAAAGTGTACTGTTAAGTTCATGGGGACTGACCTGTACATTCTTTTACTATGTTACTATGTTACGATTGTTTGCAATTATTTTTTTCACAAAATTGAACAGGCAATGTTTTGATAAACTATGACTTGACTGAAAAATAACAAGCCAAGAGTGACAAGTTGAATTCATATAATTTAAATGTTCTGTAGTAATTCTAAAGCATTGGTTTCCTTCAGCACATAGGAGTTTATTGGCAGGCAGAGAGGATTTTTCTGTGTGCGTGTGCATGTCTGTGTGTTGGAGCACATTTCGGTGGAGTGTGGACAAACCCAAACAAAGCCCAGAGTTCCCTGAACACACATACTTTCAGAATCAGATGTGTCCACAGCTGCGTCAATGTGCCACACCTCCACCTTCAACATGATCTTAGTTTTATGATGAGAAACACTGCACTGATCCTGTCCAAACTCGCATACAAATCTGACCAGAACAACGTTACACTGTCCCTGACCACAGCAGACCAGGAACTTTCTAGTCTTGGCACAATGTCCAATGGCCATTTCAGTCTTTGACAAACCACTGTACATTGTACATTCAGGCTCAATTACAAAACCAGTCACAAGCCCTGTCAAGAAGAGTACGTTTTTTTCTTTCATGACACCCTTTTTCAAACCAAAATTACCAAACTTCTGGCAAATTATAAGCTACTGCTTCCAAAGACATAGACAACTAAATATTGCCACTGTTACTTAAAAAAGTAACTTGAAGTGAAATAACCCATTAATTCTTGAAATGAATGTGAATGCTAGAGTATACCCGAGATCATGTTTGCTTCACACCAGCTGAATAAAACACAAATACAGAGCGCATTGAGATTACGGTCAGACATAATAGGCCTCGTAATCACCATCCAACAACAAGCCTTGATTTCCCAGGGCTCTCATGTGCAGAAAGCTGCTTGTGTATGTCTTTTGGGATTAATTTCAGGAAAACTCCACTGGGAGCCTGATGGTGACTTGTTAACAAACCACGATTCAAAAGTAGTCTGCACACCTAGGCTGTGGTTTCTCCAGGATCATCAACTTTTACTACAACGTTTTAGTTTCCGGGGAAAGCCAAATGCCATGTCTCTCCTCTATAAAAAACACATATGGGTTTAAAGTGTGAACCAAAACAGATGGGATGTGGGCCAAACGTTTTTACTATAGGGAA
>KN499011.1:7828-33147 GCA_000787155.1 Scartelaos histophorus | reverse complement strand
AGGGAAAGATGACCTTAACAACAGAACACAACATGGATAAATAGTGGAATTTCCAGGATATTTTGATGATTTTGAAGTTTTCTGAAGCATGGAGTGTAATGAGACAAAGATGTTTTCAATTAACTGACTGTACACTGCTCCAATGAACAAGAATAGATAGCAATGGGACACAGGAGACAGGAGGAAGAGGAGACACCAGCATCGGCTAACGAATAAATCATTCACTACTAATGACTTCTCAGGACAACATGGAGGAAAGAGTAAGGAAAAATCTGATTGGCCAAAGCATTTCTAAAAGAGTTTAGTCAGCAAATCACAAAAAAGTGCAATGTGAACATGAGCGCATGTGCATGTTCTGTTTATTAAGCTCACTTTCATTTGTTGAAGAAGATAAATGTGAGATAAGACTGTGTAGCTAAAAGGGTCATTCCTCCGTTTTATGTTCTGTTGAATATTAACTGACAATGAGGCACACTGCCAACGTTCCTATTAAGCTTTGGGTTTGTACAGGGCACCAATCGCCATATCATTTCATGAACAGTTTAGACTAGATAAGATAAACAAGGGTCTATTGGTTCTGTGGAAAATTAAACAACATTATTTCGTTATTAAAACAACATCCATTTTATTATTTGCAAAATAACAATCTAAACAAATGGAGCATAATTGAAAAGGTGTCTTCTGTTGCACTGTTAAAATTATGTTGCATTCATTAAATTTCAGGCATTTTTGTTTCTAAAAACACAAAAACAGTCTTGAAGTCATACTGTGGAAAATCTGAGGCAAATTATGCGTTTCAGCTCATATGCAAATCTAACTGACAGAGCTGATATAAAAGACTTGATATGACACTCTCCAACCAGGACTAGTTTCTTGTCCCCTGGAGACAAAATTGAAACAGCAACACTGCCTGGTGTGCGCTAGACTGAACTTTTGGACCACTTTTATTCAATGTCCCAAGATTGTATCCAACAGGACGAGGGCTTCGGCTGCTAATGATGATGTAGTATTGGGTCAACTGGAGTCATGTGAGCGAGAGGAAAGTTTAACAAGGCAGCAGCGCACGGCCACAAAGAGAAAGGAACATTCAGGCGTGCTCAAAGTGGAAAAGCCTGTCTGTGCTGCGAGGACTGGGGCCAGTGGATACAGTGATGAATGTATTCAAGTGTGCAGCTCAAGGCACTCACTGAATGTTGTCCCAGATCTTCATACAACCCGGGGCCAGGAAGAAGCGCAATAAAGACTGGCGAGTGTTCACAGGCTAGTCAAACCCAAGCTTTCATAGACATCTCAAAACAGCTGAAGCAAATTCAAACCCATTAATTTCCTGTGAGAGAATTTATGCTTTATGGAGTCGATATGATTCACTGGATTCTTTTTATTTATGAAGTCTGTGCCCAAGAAATATAACTGGAACAAGACAATCATTTACATTTCTGAATGCAATAACCAACTCAATTCAAAGTCCCGGGCCATTAATTGGGAGACTATTTATGCTGATTTAAATACATCATTTTGAGTAAAAGGTTAGTGAAGTTCTGGATAAGTAATTGTGGCCTACCATGATGTGTGTGAAAATGATGGAGGAAACAAGTGTAATTCAGGGTTAAAGTAGTAATGGTTTTACAAGTGCAGTCCTTACCTGACCACTGAGCTATAACATGAAAAATCTCAAGTAGCCTTTCTATAATTACAGATCACCAAATGTGGGAACTTGATTCACCTCTGCACAATGCCTTGTGAGTATCAACATTACCATCATGTACATGGTTTTAGAGGCATCAGGTGATTTTAAGGTTGAAGCATGTAAATATTAGCCAAACAAGATAATGTGCCAACTCATAAAGGGGTTGTTTACTGCTGTGTTTTCCAAGTAATGCAGTCCAAGAGTTGTTGAGAGGCATGAACTGAAAACCTAAAAAAAAATAAAAATCATATTTCAGTTGCTTTTAATCTCTTGTTAAGATTAGCTTCCAACCCTAAAAATATCCAAACATTTTTCTCATGCAAGTCCTCATCACGCAGTTGAAATTTCCGCCGCATTCCAGTTGGACGTCACACTTCCTGGTCACAACAATACAACTCATGGAAAGAGCCGCTAAAAAGGTAATTGTTGGGATGTCCCATGCTTGTCAGGTCTGGGAACCAAAGGAGTTCTGTGTAAGCGTCAATAATGTAATAGTGAGGACAATGAACAGAGTGAATTCCTTTCAGCACTATTTACAAAACACTGGCCGTGCATATCTAACACTAGGATGTCCTTGTGATTTGGGCATGATTAAACGCCACTTTTGCCATTTGCAAATTGATCTAGATGGTTAAATACAGGGAATGTGATAAGAAATATGGTGCTGACTTTGAC
Organism: Scartelaos histophorus; assembly: GCA_000787155.1. Taxonomy (NCBI): domain Eukaryota; kingdom Metazoa; phylum Chordata; class Actinopteri; order Gobiiformes; family Gobiidae; genus Scartelaos; species Scartelaos histophorus. The sequence continues at coordinate 30,785 of KN499011.1, read as the reverse complement.
CTGGTTGATACAAATTTAATTATCTCTGTTCAGTTCTGGGTCCTGACTTTTTAAACGTATTTTTCGGCGCTTTGTTTTAAACCTGGTTTCATCATGGTAGTCCTCGTTTCACTTTGTCAAGATAAAATAAAAGCTTCCATATAAACTGACCCAGCTTGGTTCACTGCCAGGCACCAAGACAGCAGTGTGACCATATTCAGGGGAAATTAGCCAATGAGAACAAAAATCATCTGGTCAAATACAAACTAATAAAAGTAAAATATTTCAATGAATGGTGAATGCTTTGCCAACAGAGCCACAGAACTACAGTAAGACAGAGAGCAGATGGTGTGTGTACAATGGGAAAAGACCCAATTGTTCCTGTTCCGCTTTGAGCAGGGAAATGAACAGCAAAAGCTATTCATAATTACCAGCAGTGTTTGGCCACCAGGATTAATCAAAGCCAAAGATTTGTGAGAGTGGAGCTCATTCGTCAATAGTAAAAATAATATGGACCAACCTAACTAACTTAACAATACAGAATGAATGTTGGAAAGCTATTTTTATTTGGAGAGCATTTTTATTTGTTTAATAAAGAGGAGAGACCTAGAGTGTAATTCCAAATATTTAAAAGGTGATCGTGGCAAAGAAACATGGTGGTGCTGCTGATCTGTTGACTGAGAGGAGATTACAGAAAAATACATTTATAACTAAAAGGCAAAAATACATGTTATTTGTGTGTTGTTTAGATGCTGGTTAAATTTCTTGGTTTAATTTGTGTTGGATCTCCAGTCTGCAAAACCCTGTCTCTAGCTTTTTAAGATCAGTCCTCCTTGTAATGTGTTGTTGTAACCTCAACTTCCTTCCTGCAAGTTTCTTATCTGAGAAACACTCCTTTGGGTTTACAGTTTACACGTGGTAACCCCAAACCCCATGAACTTAGAATTTATTACTACCATTTATATTTTTTCTCTTTGTTATTATATTATATTGTGATTTGTGAGCTGCTGTGTCCAAATCATTTCCTTTGTGGATCAATAAAGTTTGTCAAAAGTCTAAGTCGAATAATACCATTACACTTTAAGCCTTTCACAAAGATCCACTTTAAATGATGAATAACTGTATTAAGCGAAGAACCAAATACATTAAGGTTACATGTGGACAAGAGAGGCAACTGTAACTAAATCAACATCATCACCATAAAGACCTGTATTGATTGGTTTGACACAGATGAGAGGCAAATATCTTATCCATTCAGTCAATGTTGACACTTCCAAAACAATGAACCCATTCTCCATGGAAACACGTCTCAACATCTCACCTTTTATAACGAGAAAACACAAACACCTTAAAACACAAATACCTTACATTACAAATAAGTACAAAATACTTGCATGATCAATTATAGCTGTTCACATGTAGCTAGGGCTAATGTTATAACTAATATTAGGCATAAGCAGCCAGATAAGATCAACGAACGAGAAAACACACATGTAGCTTTAAACAATTATTATTATATTGCATTAATGTAATTTAATAAAATGTTTATTGAACTGACAGAAAACTGTGTTGAAACTGAGCAGAGTAACAAACGGATTTGGTGATCGAGGATTTTACAGCCGACTTCTCCACGTTAGCTTCCATGCTAATGAAAACAGATCGAGCTAAGGGGCGGCTTTATAAACCTACACGGTCAGTGAGAGTCTAAATGGCGCTGTGGTAAACATGTATGTGCTGTAGCCATCATAGACATACTTTATTTTCATTACAGACGTTTTATTTTCGTATTACAGCGCTTTGATGACGGCGGATGAGAATGTACGATAAGAGCCAATGCTAAAAACTGCTAGCTCCTGGGCAGAATCGGAAGGGAAGTTATGTTGCGATAACAGCCCCTGTAGCATCAGAGCCTAAACCTTTAATCACGGAGCCAAAATGTGAAAAGTGAATTTGTATTTACCTTCTAGTGTGCCGGGCTTCTTTTTTAGACGTGGCTCGTTTCAGTTTTAGTTTCACAGCGAGAAAGAAAAAACTTGACTGTTGCTGCTTCAGTGCATTCCCCGAGTGACTCGGAGCGACACGACGCACCGACAAAAGTGAAGACACACCGGAAGTGTGACACTCAACACAAAATAACACGTGTCACTGATGTGAGTTAAATATATGCGCAATTAGGGCTTGAAACACAAAATGTGAACCGTACTGATACATTCATCATACAAAGTGGTCAAATTGAACGCAAAATGTTGAGTGGATCTGTTCAGCGAAAAGGGGAAAAATAAATGTCTTATTTTTGTACAAACAGGAAATTGTTTGAGTTCCGTCTTGTGGAAAAGTGAGACGCTGATTTTCATGTTTACAAATGGAAATTTCGCCACACTGTGGAAGTTTAATGTAAATGGCACTAATGTAAATAAAGGCAAACATGCGTTTGCTTTCTTGAATCATGTTGATTAAACTGTGATAAAAAGCATATGAATCTGGAGACATAATGAAAAATACAAAAGGGCTAGTTTAAGGTAGAGGCTTCGTGGCCCCTAAACACTGTCACAGAAGAGAACTTTACCTCCCTTATCAACTTTCTCAACGTTCAGGAAGATTTTAACTAATTAATTAAATAACAATTAAAAAAAAAAAAAAGGTTTTATCGTAGTAGTTTTTGTGGTGCTTCCACAGTGGCGCATGTACCACAGTACTGTACTGTGTTTCCACTGAGCAGGTGGAACACAAGATTCAATTCTAAGAATTGCTTAATTTTGGGTCAGTTCTATCCACGTTTTGGTCCTCCTTTGAATAATTTCTTGGTTAGTATTATTATTGCAATGATGTAGTCCAGTTTTAGACCTGGTCCAGCCCCTGTGTAGACTAATAGTACTATTATAAACACGGTTTATCTGGTGGTATTCGAAAGCCAAATAGTTCCTAGGGTATGTGCCCAGTGTGAAAAGTTTGAGAGTTTTATATCCATAGACTGTTTGCATCAGGAGTTTCCAAAGTTTTTTTTTTTGTTGTTTTTTGTTTTACCCAGGGGAACATATAGAAACAGACAGACCGTCAATACAATGAGACTTTAAAAAAAGATGGATTTTACATACGTTTCAATTTTTAAAAATGTACTAGAAAAGAAAAAAGAAGAAAAGTAAAAAAATACTACCTGTGATCTTTTGGGCCAATTGCAAAAAAACATCTGAGAGCCGGATTTGGCCCCCGACCCATACTTGAACATCCTAGGTTACGTCATATTAAGAAACTTGTGCTGTATACCAGAGGGCGGCAGTAAAGAATAACAAAACTCGTAAATATTCATTCAGAAGAAGTCATGAGTCTGAGCCAATCCCAGCGCTGTGGATTGCCCATGCGCACAAGCCCGCACTTTGGATCAACTCAGATAACGGACATCGCTAACGACAGGAGCTAACACTTCTGTGATCAAAGCTTTATTTTGGTTTATTAAAGTGATGAGGTAGATAACAACTCTCTGCTCTTACCCAGTTTGTCAAACATCATCACCGTGGAAATGGACCAGGAGTTTGAAGACATAGATTCCGACGGCCGGTGGCAGAAACTATATCTAGTAAGTCTTTAGCATAGTTAGCACGTTGCTAACGCTCACCCAGTAAAGCGCGTATTTGTTTTAGCAAGCCAGCGTTTGAGCGCCTTACACTTTGGTGTCATTTGGTAAACTGTGTGCTTCTGTTGTGTTACTAATATCGCCAGATATTAAACTAGAACCATAACTGTCACTCGTTGTTTGCAATTCTCAACTGTTTTCTTTTTATTTTATACTAATGTGATGTCTTGCCCACGTAGGTACTATCCATCTAAGTTTGTGACAAAGTCTATGCATAAATGTTGTTTTCAACAACATTTTTTTTAAAATTGTTTTTCAGGAGATTAGAAATCAGTCTCACGAGTGCCCCTACAAAGTGGCAAAATATCCAGAGAATCGCAACCGCAACAGATACAGAGATGTCAGTCCCTGTAAGTAGAAATTCAGTGGTAATTTAACTTTCTTTGTGCATCTACTGTTCTGGGGCCTGCTATAAAGTGAAGCCCGCATATTTCTAATATTGTTACTCATTATTCACAGTTGACCACAGTCGAGTGAAGCTGGAGAATACAGAAAATGACTACATTAACGCAAGTCTGGTAGTGATGGATGAAGCTCAAAGGAGTTATATTCTGACACAGGTGACAGAGGGGTTATAATAGTGGGCATTAGTGAAGCAGTTTTAAGCACAGTTAAGTGAAAAAAATATTTCAATTTTTTTAAATCATTACACAAGACATTCAAACAATACAATTACATTTTTATATATTTTTTTAATTTTGTAGCTCTGACTTTTGTGCACCCTTTTCTTGTTTTTGAGAATGATAGTAGCACATGTTTGTTCTTGTTTTCAGGGACCCCTCAGAAATACCTGTGGTCATTTCTGGTTGATGATCTGGGAACAGAAAACCAAAGCAGTAATGCTCCTTCTGGTTGATGATCTGGGAACAGAAAACCAAAGCAGTGATAATGCTCAACAGAGTCATAGAGAAAGGCTCGGTAAGTTTAGATTGGTATGCAAGATATATTGTTTCTGTTGTTTCCATCCATTCTCTTAACATGAAAAAATGTGGCTGATTTTGACTTTACATATGGGCCATTCTCTGAAAATGCAGCCTGTAAGGCAAAATTTCAAAACTATAATATAACTGTAGATTTTTTTTAAGGCTTTATATATTATATTTTAATAATATGTTGACCAGCTTTCAAGAAATGTTGATTTTCAGGGGGTAATGGTTCTTAAAGAGGACATGTTATCTGAGTGCGGTTGTTGTCAATGAAAATCACTTTTGATTTTAAGGGTCTTTTCTCCAAAAGACATACATAATACATACATAATTGTATTTAGCATATTTGGTAGAATCAATGTATGCACTTAAACCTTTCATTTCTTGTATTTTAAACATGATATGTCACACACGTGACACTACAGACTTTTTTATTTTTTTATTTTTTTTTTTTAAATGAAATTTATGGTTTCCAATTAACTTCACACTTCAGATTATAAATCAACAGAGTAGTCTTAAAGTATAAAATTAAATCTGTTGCAAAATACATTAGATTAGCATTAGGTCCAGACTATGGCTGTTCTTGACCATTATTGACTTCGCATCTCAGTATCTGACCAAACTGCTCTCACAAACCACTTTTCACAAAATTTCAAAACAACTTGTGCAAAGCGATTTACAACTGAGTACAAATATTATAAAGCCTTAAAAAAATCTACAATTATATTATACATGAGGAGAACTTGGCATAAAAAATCTACAAAGTGTGATTGAGCAATGGAGGGAAGCAAAGGAAATGTTGCAAACAAAGTGTCGAATTTACAGCCAAGGTTAGTCTTTTTACATACTTTATTGTTTATATTTAAGGTTTACACCAGGGGTGTAACAGTACGTGTATTTGTACCGAACCGCTTATAATTTATGCAAATGAGCCATGTTTTGTTTCTGTAAAGCGTAAACTAATCTGCGCAAAGCTGCATTAAACACATTATAATATAAAATAGGCTGATGTGGCTCTATGGTGGTTATGGGTTATATGTTGTAAAGCTGAGTTTATTTATGAAAACGATTTAAATTAATAATCCGATCCTTGTTTTAAAACAGTGTAAAAAAAGTTATTGTGTTCTTATGAAGTATAATTGGGCCTTGCTGGCTTTATTTTTGAAAAGTTATTTCCTATATTTCACGCTAAGTCACACACGTAACAGACCTCACACACGTGACAGACACATTATGTTCTCGTACACTGTTAGTTTTGGTCATTCACATAAATTACTATTATAGTTTGTTAAAGTACCAACAGATGTAGTATTTAAAATATTTTTCATTATTTTGTCCTCTCAAAGTTCAGAGTTTTGCACTAGTTAAGATAACTTCCATTCCAATCCATTTTTGTGAGTCACACACGTGACACCATACTTGCCCTCGGTATTTCTAAGAAGACATATGAAAAAGCCAAACTATTTAAATCTGCTGATAGAGCTAACCTAAGATAAAAATGAATATCCTATAATTTATAAGATTTCCATTAATGCCTAAGCTTGAAGCCGGGAAGAACAACAACAAAATCATTATTGTGTGAATGTCACACATGTGATGTGAGAATCACCCATATACATTTATATAATTATGCCTTATTTGACACCTGTCTCTATCTTTTTTGCTACAGAATTTATTATTACTATTTATATTTTTTACTCGTTATTATATTATATAGTGATCACACATCACTATATAATTGGTACTGTGTCCAAATAATTTCCCTTCTGTGTCAATAAAGTTTGTCTAAGTCTGATTGGAAGCCTCAGCAACAATAAAAGATGTGTGTGTCTTTACATAATTGGCTTGTTCATGCGATAGGATATAATACTTGTATAATAATTGACTAATCATTCTGAAATTAACCTTATCAGCTATCTGTGATTTATTGTTGCTGTTAATGCGGTGAAATTTTGTGCAACCTTAAGCAGTGCTCAATATAGCCTTAACCCTCACTGTTTAGTTAGGCTGTCTTCAAGTGAGATAATATGTCAGAGAATCACCAGGATAGGTGGAATGTGGTGTTTTGACAGTGCGTTCACAGAAGTGCCTCAAACTGGCATGCTGCTAAACAATTTTCCTGTGATTGGGAGATTAACCACCCCCTCTCATACTCACCAGCTGTAATCCCTCTTTCTCCGTAGAGCAGCTGGACCGGATCTTTCTAGGCCATGACTTTTCACTCACTGTTTTCTTGCGGGATAAGAAACACCTTGTCTAAAAAATTTTAACTTTAGTGGGATAGCTAGATTTAAATCCACCAACACGAGATTGGCTTGTCAGTGTCTGGAACTGAACAGTTAATTATAGGAAAAAGAAATTTTAATATTTTCCTGAAATCAGCAGTGTAGCACTGATGATGCAATGATAGTTTGAATACATGTAAATAGGGTTTATTTTGCCAACTTTTTGAAAATCATACTTAGAAAAAAAAAATAAAATGTTTATACCTTATTTACTGGGCAAGACCACTACAGATAATTTAGCTGTAATGCGACTGTCTTACTTTTCATGAACAGAAGATTTGGTGTTGCTGTAATTTTAAGTGTTTATTAAGTAAATATTAATAAACCATTTGATATTTTCCTTGTGCTTAACAGGAAAAGTGTGCACAGTACTGGCCTTCAGCTGAAGAGAGGGAAATGACGTTCAGGGACACACTGTTCATGGTCACACTGTTGTCAGAAGAGCCCAAATCATATTACACAACTAGAGTTTTGGAGCTTCAAAATATGGCGGTAAGGCTGCTGGGCAATTCCTGGTGACTTTTAACCAAGAGTATTCCAAAAGTGTGTGTGTGTGCTTGTGGTTTTGTTTAGGAAGAACATATCTCAATAATGGTTTTTCAGCTTTACACATAACAAAGATAAAAACATGGCTCACTTTTCTCATAGTCCAAACAACTGTTTCTCTGTTCTCTCTTTTGGGCCCCACATTGTGTAATTATTTGAACATTGGTTTGGTGTATATCTTCTAAGCCTTTGATAACTATTTGACTATTATGTCTTCTGATAGTGTCAACAAAACATTTGGAGGGTAAATGTGCACTATGTAACCTTTTTGGTTAGAAGTCCGTCACCTGCTTGTTTCTGTGGATATGTCACCACTCTGCCTGGGCTGCCTCTGCATTACTTTTATTCAATTAAGGTCGTTTTATAGCTCAATAATACCTAGAAAAGTGTGAAATATTCCAGACAAAGCAATGACAATCTTCATGAAGAAAAGCATTTGTTAAACCATAACCAGAAAAGTTACACCATGCACCTTTAAGTCCTTTATGTTGTCTTATTCTCAGACTGGAGAGAAGCGAGAGATCTACCATTTCCATTACACCACGTGGCCTGACTTTGGGGTCCCAGATTCGCCTGAGTCTTTCCTGAACTTCCTGTTTAAGGTTCGGGAGTCGGGGGCACTGGGGGTGGACCAAGGCCCCGCTGTGGTGCACTGTAGCGCTGGGATTGGACGCTCAGGGACTTTCTCCTTAGTGGACACCTGTCTTGTCCTGGTGAGCAAATGACGTTAAACGAAAATGAAAGTGTAAAAGTTTGACTATGTATCTGAAGTTCTCTGTATCCAATAAACAAAGAAGACAGTATAGTGTACCTGTTTTCAGTTAGTTGATGAACTTAACTTAAAATGACACAATCAAACTACTGGGTTAGAAAAAGGGTCCAGTCAGTAAAATTAAACTGAACTTGTTTATGTTGCTGATAAGAAGACTCAGTAACATTAGAAGATGTGTGTCTCTTTACATAATTTCATGTTGAGCTCTCATATAAGATTAACTGTCAAGTTGTCGCCATACTGGTTTGTCATAGCCTGATCCTGTTAGATTCCATCAGATCCCGTGAGATCTCAGAAACAGGGCCGGGCCTTGTTAGTACTTGGATGGGAGATCACTGAGAAAATCAGGTGCCACAGTGGGGCACCAGTCACAAAAACTGTTGCTGTGTCCTTAGGCAAGGCACTTCACCTACTTTGCCTAGTATGAAAATGGTGTGTGGGTGAGGTCGGAGAGGCCGATGGCAGATTGGCAGTCATACACAGTCAGTACACAGTCAGTACAACGTACTGACTTGTGTACATACTCTTTGATTACAAGATAAGATTTTGTGATTCAAAAGAGAAACTGAACTCTCATATGGCACAATAATATTTTTGGTTTTATGTCTAGGTTTAGGCTCTTCCAATCAGATTGCTTTGTTTTGTTAATCCACGGTTTTATTTTGTTTTCAGATGGATAAGAGGAAAGACCCTTTGTCTGTGGACATTAAAAGCATCCTTTTGGACATGAGGAAATATCGCATGGGCCTAATACAGACTCCAGACCAGCTGCGTTTCTCATATATGGCCATTTTGGAAGGAGCCAAGTTCATCATGGGTGACTCCTCTGTGCCGGTACGAAGACTGCACCTACACTATATTAATTGTGCAAAGGCAGTTGGTTTCAGTTTGTCTTTTTCTGTTCTTAATATGGTGACTCATCAAACAAAGGCAGAAGTAATGACATTCAGTAAACATGAATATAGCCTTTGTACTCATTATGGCATATGACTGGAGCTTGTCTGACGCAGATCGGCCTCAGTGCAAACAGATTTTCTCATCCTACAGTGCCTTTTATCTAACTAGTATTTATTTATGTTACCGTGTGAAATTAAATGCACCTACATGACAACCTTCTAGAATGCTTAAATTTAGTTACAGGGCTGGCCAGAATTTGATGAGAGGGAATTTGCTGTTTAACTGTCAGATTGCAGAGGTTTTGCTCTGGTTTGTGGTAAAAGGTGATATGGAAGATTTTCCAAGGAAGGAGGAGTATAGCAACTGTTTGTCCTTTTTCAAATGCTGCTCATGCATGAACCCAGCCCCCCTCCCCGACAGCTCATGACCTCTCTTCACGCCAAAAAGAGCTGCTACTATTCTCTTTTACTGTTGTCATAACTGCAATGAGTTATATTCAGAGTTATAATGAAGTTCTGAGGGTGAGAGTAGTGTGTGCTGTGCAAAATCTTGGCAATTACTTTAGATTTACATTTACGTTTTTAATGAAGTAGTTTATCCTAGAAAATAAGTTAATTCCTCATCGCTGCACAGGACTTGTAAATACAACTATCAAACTACTAATACAACAAGCAGACTTTTTCTTTGCATTGAAAAATCACATTTTCAAGCAGTCAGTCAAGCTCTTGGAAATAAAGTACGTTTCCAAATGATAAACAGAAGTTACCTGTCCAGAAGTAATTTAGCTCGCTTCAGTCTTTAGACCCTCGTCTGCTTCGATGCAGTCATCGCTGGAATGAATCTCCTACAATGACCTTCATTTGGCTTTGCTCCTTTTCCCCTTCTCTTCTCCTTTCAGCGACAAAAACAGACTTTGTTTTGCGGCTAACTGGTAGTGGATTCTTGTACCTTTCTTGCGATGCACAAAGTGATGTTGCAATGACGGACAACTGGAAAAAGCCGCTAAGAACCGCTGCATTGGTCAGAGTCAGTTATGCTAGAAGCACAGGGAGTTTGATTGACAACCCAACAGCCAAGGTAGCCTCGTTATCTATTGACACATGTTTATCTGGGCCCACCACATCCAGTGTTGATGGGTTTTCATTCTTTTTGTTTTGATCATCATAATTACAAGGCTGCTACATGTCTATAATGCTATCATTGACAATTTGAAACAAAAAAAAATAAAAATCCTCCATACAACCCTTAATATCTGTGCAATTACGGAACCTAATCATATGAAGCAAAAATTGGCACAAAGTTCATCTTTTCTTTCAGCGCAAATTAACAAAAGTAAAATTATGTTTTGATTATAGCTTCAGAAACTGGTTCCCAAAAATTAGATTTTTGTTATTTGAAAGAACTTTAAGGCCTAAGATTAATTTGGTGTGAAGTGAATAATATGTTTGAATTTTTATTGCAAAAACATATATATATATACATATAGATATACACTGCCCCACTTCCCTCTGAAATTATGATATCCTCAAATTTAAGAACATGAACACAACTTAAAAAACGCTCTACAAATTTTACTTCTCATCTCTGTTTACGTTTAGTTGTTTTTGTTTTTTTCTCAGATTCGGTGGCGAGAGCAGTCCCGAGAGGACCAGGAGCCGAAGATGGACTCCTCTTCGTCAGCACAGATGCGGTGTCCCACAGAGAGGATCAACGGCGGCTCAGACTACAGACAGGACGGAAAGACCTCGCCATCGCCACGCAGAGAGACTGAGGCAGATGGCAGCACAACAAAGTCAGTGTAGCCTGGTTATTTATAGTATGTTGTGAATAAAGAGCTTTTTATTTATGCAACTGTTAGGTTCTGTTATTAAATAGAGGATATAGGTAATCTTTACCAGGTCCAATTCTGAACTCCGTACTAATCTAAACAGGACGAAGTTGTGTCTTAAACAGGAAATTACAAGGTCTAAAAAAACAATGGCAATACTGAAGGACTATTCCAGGAACCATTTCATAACTAGCCACAAGACTCAAGCCCCAAGTACCAACAGAAATGTGCCATGTACCTTATTAAGAGAAGAATAGCTATGTTAACATTACTGAAGCAAATTTGTTCTACACTATTCTGCACTAGTCACTGAGACATTTTTCTTAATATCTTGACTGACAGGGTAAGAGTATGTCACTGTGCAGGCTTTTGTAATTCAGATTTTGCTTTAGTAATCCCCCCATAAACAATGTTTATCCTAGATCTGGCTTGCCATTTTTCAATTTATCACAGTACTTAATTTTACACTGAAGGGAGCGTGTAATTCCTGCCATTATTGGACTATAATTGCTAGTGTCAAGATGAGCATGAGGTCTTTCTAGACACAACCGGTTTTTAAATTGAGTTTTTCATTCTATTTTCAGCAAACGACGCAGAGAAGATAGTATCTCCAAATCAGACACAGTGAAGACATCCCAAAGCAAGTCCAGAACGAATGACTCCGAGAGGAAGAGAAAAAGGTGATTACATCTGTGGACCTATTTTTCTATTTTATGTTTGCTTCCTGGTTCATTTCTGTTGGCATGTCTTCACTCAGGCCACACATTTTGGAAGATGCATTTTAACAAAGCACTGAAAACAAAATTGACTTCAAAGTTTGTCTCCAAACAAGGGTATTACTGATTCTTTTAAAAATCACTGCAGTTTCAACTGGCAGTGGGAGGTCATTAGTGGCTGTATGTTGTAAACATGGGATCATTTTAACAGTTGAACCTTGCACAGCTTGGGAGTTTTTATACCAAAATCAATGTTGCACAATTCCATGACTCTACTAAACACCATCTCACACTGTCATTTCTATTTCTTGTTGCTGTGGTGATACCTTCCTGTGAAAATGGCTGACCTTCTTGATTTCTGACACACTTCTCATGGTTCTCCTCAAACAGTTTGGGCTGCATTTGCTGCACATGACATGAGCTGGCCTGTCCAGCGGGGGGCAGTGGTTCTTTACCCCCCTCTGTGACGGCTACAACACCTTTGAAGATTTAGCAGAGGATTATTTCAGCTTTAGAGAGCACCTCCTCTTGTACGTGTATGAGTCGTGTGTGTGTGTGTGTGTGTGTGTGTGTGATGTGATGTTTGTGCTGCGTTTTCTTGGTTTGAGATTGGCTTGGCCCTTGCAAATGAAAGTTGTTTTTTGACTGGCTGATTTTAAGTAAGAGATGCTCATAGTTCAGGGATATACTTGCCTGTCAAATCCAGAATTCTTTATGTATGTCAGTCTGGTCTGCACTCTCTCGGTCTGATTATGGACCGATCTTTGACTTCAGATTAACTATTGTGTGTGTTACTTATTTATTCTGCAAAAATCCACAAGTTTTTTCAGTTCCTTTTGATATTTTTTCCTTTGTTTTTTTTCCTTTATAAGCAGCCAGATTGTTGATATGGATATTGATATTGGATTGTGTACTCTTGATCCCAGGCAAGGATATTACTGGAATAAGGACGTGTCTCTGAATTCACTAGTTGCAGCCCTTACACTAAATCAGCCCTAAAATAAGCCAGAAGTTTTTTGAATGTATACTTGTACATATAAAGTAGTGTCATTGGCCAATCAAAAATAAACAAATGACTTGCCTTTAGATTGTTGCTTTTTGCTGTCTAGCGGCCTTGAATGTGGTCTGTAATAATACCTTAATGTTCATATTGTTGGCTTGAGTTTTGTGTTTTGGACTGGACCCTTGCCTTTTTCTTTACATTGGTGTGTGTGTGCGTGTGTGCGTGTGTGCGTGCGTGCGTGCGTGCGTGCGTGTGTGCACACACAAAAGAGCTATGGAGTCACTATAGAGATTCCCAATTAAGATGGTAATGTATCAAAGCTATAGTCTTGAAGTAGAGTCTGGAGTCCATACAGTTTTCAGTAGTGTGCATGGCTGGAGCTGAAGATAATGTGATCTTGCTGCTCATGATTTTGGTTGCTATTAGTAGTAAAGTAATACATTAACTGTTGTTTTTGAATAACTGAAGAACCTTGTGCTGAGATGCTCCTTCAAAACACAGTGTGATATGATGCTTATTAAACAAAATAGCTGCTTATGCTCCTATTAATTTAAATGGGACCTGTTCATGTCTTAAAACCTTGTTGATAAAATGCTATATTGTCCTGTTTTGTTTTCCAGAGTGAAAACTAATGACTGCTAACAACCCCTCGCGCAGCCTCAGCTCTGGCAGCAATGCGCACATCTTCAGGGAACTCTGCTCTACCAACCACTATCACCCTCACCTCAAGCTTTTTATACTTTTTACCACATTGTTTTACTATCATCACATGTATTCTGACAGTTCACGGCCGACCAGTCCGACATTCTTTAGCTTCAATTGTTTACAGCCAACACAAAAGCACATTTCAGACAAAAACACCAGCGCTTTACCCTACCAAAGCCTGTGCTGCTTCTGGATTAATTTCCTTTTTATTGCTTTAATTTTGATTTATTTGCTATTGTATTGTGCTTTTGATGATCTTAAGAAAAATAGGCTATGCATTGCCAATTTGTAATGTTGTTCATATTGTATTTTTAAGGAAAAAATAATCTGTTTCCAGAGGGCAAATATTAAAAGTTATATTTTTTGAAAGAAATTACTTGAAGTTTTTCACAGTAATGGGGCATTAAAGCCTCCTTTCATGTGCAAAAGTAAGTGATGTGTCATGTTTCAATAATGATGTACATAGTGTTTTTTTTAAGTGTAAAAAGATATTTTTGCTTGTTTAAAAAGCAATGTTACAGATTTGAATACAGTAGATGATGACTCATTTCCTTTACAAGAATTGTCTTAAGTTTCACTTTCCCAGAGTGTAATCTACAAATAAACTGGTATTATCTAGTTTATATAACAAATGACTTTGTTTTTATTTAACACAAACCGTAAGAAACCCTTTTAATTTTTCTTGTATTGTTCTACACATGATTTATTTTTCTAATATCTAAAATATGCAAAAAAGGCCAGAGTTATCAAGGCCATTTAACACTGAGCTGATCAGAGTCCCTCAAGACATTTCTGCTCATACACTGATCTATTCTGCATTTTTATATATTTTGGGGCGTTCTGTTTTTGCGCTTGATGAGAACCTGACCAAGTGCAGCACATGCTGCTTTATCTTTCTCAGCTCAAATTCAATTGTATGTAGAAAATGAATGTGTTAACAGATATGCAGCAAACCTTTCATCTTTCATATTCAGCGGTAAGCTCTTACTTTTTTATGACTCAAAAGGTAAGTACATAAGTAAGTACATACAAAGTAATGCATCCATGTGTCAGTGTAGCAGCTCTGAAAAAGGCCCTAAAACAACCTTGAAAAACTATTTGAAGCCACGTAACGAAAGGTCATCAAGGACACAATTTTTGATCATGGACTAAACAAACCTGAATGAATAGACAAGCTGTTAAAATAAAAGGTGAGAAGGAATCAAATTACTTTGAGGTGTGACTTACCAGAAACACGGTGGATCCTGGCCAACCATTTTCAGTTAGGTGTGGGCTGGGCAAGTTCGGTAAATACATTACTGGTGGACAGACTGCATTCACAACTAAATTTAGTTCAGTTATTTTATTGCTTAAAAAAGGCTCTGAAATACAACTTTAAGAAAAATGTGTAAATGAGAATAGCAAAACCACTCTCACTGATGAGTTCACTTGATGTGGAAGCTTGACTGTTTCAATGTGTCATCCATCATTTTAAAACTCATTCCATTGTTGACATTTTCTTTTATTAGTTGGTTGTAAAGATAAGAACAGTCTGATGATGAAAGTGTGTGTTCAGTGCTTTTCAGATGGAGATTAAAGGTGCTTCATAAGACTGAGGCCTTGAGAGCAGCCTAACCATGTGCTGCACTCGCAGTTTGTGCAAATGCCCTCTGGGAGGCGATATGTCTCCCCACAACAAAAGACCAACTTCTAAGATCTCAAGATATTTTTATTCTTAATTTTTCCACCAATCTTCAATTAATGTAGGTTACATTAGCTGATAATACTTTGCCAGGGATTCTCTGCTCTTACCCCCAATGGAGCTCAACACTGACCTCTGGTTCCCAAAGTAAACTGCATTTTACTTATTTATTGCTATTTTATGGTTTTGTGGTTTTAATGTTTTAGGACTGGTATGATCACATTTTTAGCAATTATACTTTTGTTGTTTTCTTTTTATGATTTCTCTCCAGCACTTCAGAAATGCTTTGTTTGTAAAGTGTGTTATATAAATTAAGAGGATTTGGATCTGTTTGTAAAAATGTATAAACTGTTAATTAGTAAAAAAATATTTGACCAAATGTTGCATTATAAACATGCTCTGTGGTATGGACCTAAAATAAACTGCATTATTGATATTAGTTTCCATGTAGGTTAGCCTCCACCTTGGCTTTGAACTCTTGATATTACATTTTTTAAAGACTACGGGAAAAATTGATCAAAAATGTACTTCCATAACTAGAGCAGACTGAGTAAACCAAGGTGTATTCTGTCATTTGTCTGTCAGCCTGTCAGGCTTCATGTTTTTCCTGACTACACAGAAGTGGGCTAAGGGCAGTTACAGGAGTGAACTTGGAGCTGAGTTCCATATTAGGAGTAGGAATTTATTTATGGACAAAATAGTGAAATAAAAGCAGAATGATCATGTAGAGCAGATTAACATGAACAATACCAAAATCAGTGGTGGAATGTAATGAAGTACAAAAGTACAAATTTTACGTATCTGTACTTTTCTAGTTACTAAGTACATTTTACAGTGGATACCTTTTATTTTTACTTCACCACATTTGAGATTGTGTATTTGTACTTTCTGCTACACTACAATTTGGATCTGGACTGAAAAGTAAAAAGTATTTTTCTTTATGGTGTGAGACCTGAAATGGACATTTAATATGATTATGAAATCAACTGAATCACTTAAAATCAGCTGAATTCTTTGTCAAAATCACTACATTTCATCCTTTAACTGTTCTATAACTCTCTGCCAAAATATTTTACTTGGATGTTTTCTTTTAATTTATCTGCATTTTTACTGAAGTAACAAAACTGAGTACTTCATCATCCACTGAACAAAATGACGAGCTTGAAGTAACAGAGAGAAAGAACTTTTTAAATGTAAAGTCAATTGAGAACCAGAAGCGCCCCCATAAACGCTTCCTATTTGGAACGGGACAGCTAGTGGGTTAGCTTTGTCCATTTATATATACAGTCTCTGTGTTTTCCTCAAACTTTTTCATTAAGTATTTGAATAGGCGCTGGATCACAGACCATGGATCTATGGATATGACCTGTCTCTGGGCTTTTGTTCTTGTTAAGATTCTGCTAAAGCTGACAAACACACTGTGGACTGACTCACTCAGTGCAGTTCTGCAGCAGAGTTCAGAAGAGGAATCTGTCATGTCACCAGACCCAGAAGCCTGGAATTTTCAGAAATGTAATTTGAAGATCAAATCTCAGGCCTAAACAAACATTAGATTATGTGTAACAGTCCATTTTTTCAGTCAGATTCAATAAGACTATAAAATAAAGAAATAAAACTATTTCACTTAAATTCAGCAGTTATAAGATCTAATTTTAGACATTCTTATCCAATAGATCACACATTGAATACTTTAATTTCAGTTAATTTGCAGTGCTGCACATATGCCCCAAACTGATGAACCGGTGAACATCCTTTCGCCTCTTTACCCCATTTTATGCATGCATCCTGTGAAATAAAACCTATGGGACAAAAACTAGGGATGCACCGATATAATACTGGTATTGGATATAGAATATTATTAACATTTTCATGCATTGGATCTAAGGTTCCAAGATGTCGGTTCAGTCGATATCCTATTTTGGTCTATAAACTGGTGTAATGAGCCTATTTGTTGGCCCAAAACATTGTAATATTAAACTGATGTTTTTTCCAAGCCGTTTTGTAGTTACTTTAAATTATAAAAGTTAATTTTTTTATTCTACACCATTTATGTTTAAAGGAAATAGATAAATGCCCTAGTATTAGTTCATATCAGGTATTGACAGAAAGGCAAAATGTCAACATCAGTATCGGGACAGAAAAAGCTGGATCGGCGTTTTCCAACCAAAAATAAATAAAGAAGTGTAGTAAAACTTTTAAACTGCTCTGGTTGGAAATGAGACAACAAAATGACAAAAGAGCAAACCTATACAGTAAGAAGGAAAATCATGCATTATGCATGTAGAAACCATGGAATGTTCCTCCAAAATGGCCAACAACCTGAACCTATCCTGTGGAGTGGTTGAATCTATGCTTTCATCTCCTGAATTCCTGTTCATTCTGTTGGCCAATCTGCGTATCCTTCCCAGAGTTCTGTGGACAGGGCTTGTGAGAGGTGACTGGTGCCTCTGGGCCTGAATCCAGCTGCAAAACTGGCACATAAAGAGCCGGACCACCTTCCTCAGGAGTGGATGATGGACGATGGACGATCTTGAGACAGATCCAAGGTACCAGAGAGGAATTCTGAAAGTTGCTCATTCCGCTGGCCTACATCGCCCATTCCCATGGCCAGACGGTCATACAAGTCTCTTTCTTCTGACTGCTCAGACATCTCCTTTAGAAAAGAATATGCCTGCTCTGCCAACTCTTCAGCCGTAGGACTAGAGGGTCTACTGCAGGGTCTACAGGAGCATAGCCTCTTCAGAGTCTTTAGGAAGGCTGCTTTTGTATAACATTTGACAAAGAAGGACTTGATGTCCTGTGTGACCTGTTGCAACCAGGGCACCTTTGTCACAGTGATTCGCAGCACTGTTATGGAAACTGGAGGTTCTTCAGAAATTGACTTCTCCAACATGGTACTGATAATGGAGGTGGTTATGGAAATATGTTGTTGAGTTTATTTTTGCAAAATATTTTAATTAATAATCTGATTCAGTGTAAAACTTGTTTTTACAGTGTAACAAAAAATCTTATGTTCTTATGAAGTATGAATGGGCCTTGCTGGCTTTACTTTTTGACTTTTTTTTTTTTTTTTGCAAGGAATTTATTTTTTTAATAATATTTCATACTTTTGTTGCTTTTTTGAGAAAATGTGGACTTATTAGTATTACCAAGGAGCACTTTGCATTTATTTTATTTTTCTGTTTGTATAATGTTAAAACAAATTGTTGGTTTAATAAACACAAATAAATAACAAGCAAATGTTTTTTTCATACTGTACCGAAAATGAACCAAACCGTAACCTCAAAACTGAGGTACGTACCTACCTACCTACTTTATACGCATGCTAAAAATACTTGATCCAAGACACAAGTTACCTAGTCGGCATTAGTTTTTGAGACAAGAACTCCCGTGACTGTACACTGTGGATAGAGAGCGACTTGCTGCTGAGCTGGAGAATGATACTTACTATGCACTGACTACAGACATGAAGCAGCAGGAAACGTGAGCCTTACATGTGTGTCATGATACACTACATTTTGGACTGGAAGGTTATATTACTGTTTAATGTTCAGCGTCTGGATCCTCCACATATCTCCATTTGACATGTATTTTTCTATTAACCTCACAGAGAGATGGAGAGAATAGCCATGGTTCGCCACTAATTTAATGAAATGATTGTGTTACTAATTAGATCAGCAGACACCAGTGGACTCCATTCATTTGTCTGAAGACAATGAGAAGACACTAATGATGCAAAGCCCAGACACAAATCTCAAGAGGTGATAAGATATGTCCAGTTTTCTCCTAATTTCACCAACAAAGGTGTGTATCCTGTTAAACCTAATTAGTCACATTTATCATTAACGTTTTCCAAAATAATAATGATTCTATTTTAAATATCTGTACTAATTTGAGCTATTTTAGTGAGATTTAATTACAATGTCAGTGAAGGTTGAGAATCACAGGCTCCCTTTCTTTGTTAAACTACTATTTGCGTCACAATATACCAATATTTTTATGTGTTAATATAGTAATATACTAATTAAAAAAGTAATATTTGACTACTATCAAAACCCACTAACATGAATAATACATATGTAATGTCATACTGTGGTAAATAAATAACATCTCCACCATCATAAAAGTTCCTTGGTGCTTCTATTAGAGATTGGAGAAAAATTGTCAAATTACTATATCGACCAATATGGCTCAGTACTATGCAGAGAAGAAGATCACAAAAGGCCACTTCCTTTCATCTCTTGATCAGTAATACCGATATAAAGAAGTCATGAGATGATTAAACATAATTGTACCATCTTAATGCTGTGAGCTGAAGTTTGATTCATCTGCCTTTTAGCTTTGTTCTTTAAAAGCAACAGGTCACAATCATTACAGTTCTTTCAGTATGACCTCAGTTTAGTTTTCACATTTAAATCAAATAGTAGAAATATAAGAAAGGTAGCATAACCCATAGTTTGTACTGTTTGTGGTAACTACTGGAGAATCATTTTAAGGTTCACATTTTCGCCTACGCTGGTGCCTATGATTTAATGATATAATTTTCCTTCTTTTTACAAGAAAAACATAAAAGCTACATTTTAAATAATTTTACATATTGTTTACATATTGCGGGGGCAGCACGCTGCCCATTACTCTGTGCACCAGACCCTATGAAGCCCTCTGCAGGTGGTGAGCCCACAGGAGGGAGGGACTGACGGTCAATGGTCCCTGTTCATAGGGTGTTGCATGTTTTTGGGTGATGGGGGGAAACCGGAGTACCCGGAGGAAACCCATCCAGACACGGGGAGGAAACATGCAAACTCCACACAGAAAGGCCCGGGCGACCCGGGGATCGAACCCACAACCTTCTTGCTGTGGCAACACTGAGTGCCGTTTTTTATTTTCAGGTATTTTCATTAATTTACCTACAATAGAATAAATGCAAGATAAGTGTAATGACATACAAATGAACATCCCAGGCATAGCAACAACATTTTCATGGAAATACTCCACCCCCACCAGGCAAGTTCCACAGAGTACCTCTAAAGTTTACTGCAGCTGATTTCATCAACATTCCCAGGGGGTGTTGCTAACTGTAAGCACTGCTCAATCTGAAGCTCACTTAGACTTAAATCTATTATTTGAACACAATCTGACCATAAAGAACTACAAGAGGAATGATTATGTCAGCTTTATGTTTGTATGGGTGTTTATGTTCATGTTTGTAGTGTATGTTTACTCCTCTGAGAAATTCCAGAATATATCCATACAGTGAATTACTTTGGCCTTTGCATCCATCTCTCTCTGGTTTATGTTCAGGTCAGGAAAAGTCTTACTCACGGAGGAAAAGGAGGTCACTGAGAGGAAGCACCGTGCCCCACTACGCTGCATTAAAGCCCCACGGGACCGAACTGACGCTGCCCTCAGAGAAATCCTTTACGTTCACACACTTGGACAGACTGCCCATAGAAAGACCCTGTAGGTGGAGAAGACAGGTGGGTCACTGCAAAGGCTCACGGGTAATCTTCTGTGAGCACACGAGTGAAGGAAGCAGAAAAGGAGGTCACTGTATAGCAATAGGACAACACAGTGTGGGAAATATAAATAAACATTTAACACTCCCTGGGGGTATGATACTAACTGTAGGCACTACTCTGTCAGAAGCTTTGTTACTCAAGTTAGACCCAAAAGAGCTGGTTTAGTTGGAACTACAACAGGTGAGCTAAATTGTGCTGTTAAAAGTCACTCACACATAAACTTACACATTTCTCTTGATTTTCCATATTTTATGATATTAAGTGATTAATTCCAGTTTTTCGTTTGAAATCACATTATGTAACACTTCACCTCCAAATGCCTCTATTCCTGAATTTTGAATGTTCTACACAACACCAAAACTACAACTAAATGGGATTAAAGCAGACCAGGACTAAACCAGGACAAGAACAACATCAGGACTAAACTCTCCTCACCAAACTTTGTTCACTTTTAATGGCCTCAGCCCAGTATGAAAAATACCACCTTCTCATGGCTTTCCTATTTTTGAACAGTTATTTTTGGGTGCACTATGTGAGAGGATAAGAGGTCTTCTACCTGCTTGTCTCCATGGCGATGTTTTGTGTTGCCTAGAACATTCCAAAGTATGGTATTAAACATAGAAATTTAAATCTATCTTGTGCTTTTTAGGTATAACAGGAAAAACATGCATTCTTACTTTGAGCAGACTTGAAACTTCACAGATTTCTCCTAACTGTTGGCATCCATGAACATAATAGATTTAATGCCATACTGTGGAATATTTCAGGCAAAGTAATAACACCTCCATGACCAATACCCTAACTGTGTCTCACCATTTATTAGACAATTATTACTTGAGATAAAGTGCTTATAAAAAACACTTTTTTGTGATTCGGGTCAGTTTTTCAGAACATCTTATCAACCTCCTAAGAAACAAAGGTTGGGATTTGTAGTGTCTGTTGGCATAACTTATTATACCTGTTTACATCAAACTGGCGGTGTTCAACAATGCATATATTTTGTTCAGCATTTATCATGGAGACACAATGCAGACATTAGCAACCACAGACAAAAAAGTTTTAAGATAGTCTGAAAAGAAGAATGGATTTGAAGAGTACATTTTCAGAAGCCTGTTGTAGTTTCATCAAAATCAGATTTTAATGGTCAGATTTTGTGGAAGAAGTTCATAAATTGGAGAAAGTGTAAATAAAGTGACATTTTACCCTGCATTTTGACACCAATCGTTGGACTTGCGCACATGATTTATTTATATTAAGTCCTATATTCATGTCACTGTCCTTTACTTGTGCGTGTGTGTTAAAAGACCGAAGAGAAAACTATTGGTGGTCGTCATAGAAACACCCGAGTGGTCCGTCACCCCGGAGACTCCATTTCGAGGTCTCTTCTGTTCATCTTTGGTTCTAAATAAAATAATAAAACTTTCTTGCTAGCGTGCAGGAAGACGTTTGTAACCCCTAGAATTACTGAACTGAATAGGCCAATAGAAAACCAAGTGAAAATGATCAGTGTTATTGTGTATATTTGCAACTTTCTGAACCCAAAACGCTTTTTTCACTATTAATAGCCTCCACCTAATCTGAAAAATACCACTTCCTCAGACTCAACAAAACATGCAATTTAGCGAGCTAAGGGGTCTGCCGCCAGTTTGCCTCCATGGCGATGTGATTGCTTTGTCCTTAGGTTCCACGGTATAGCATTAAATGTTTAAAAAAATCCATCTTGTTAGGTGCCATTAAATCTGTACTGTGAGGATATTAACCCTCCACAGATCTGACCTATAACTTGATATTTGTTACTCCTCCTTTAAATCCGATATTATGCTACTTTCTGATCTGTTATATTGTTGTTTTCTCATCACAAACATTCCTGGAGTTGTGTTTTGTTTCATTCACACATGTTTAACACAGAAACCCTGCGTATTTGGGCTGAGTTCTTCTCTCAAACAGGAAACACCCTGTTCCACCTTGTTATACAGGAAATGCTCCACTGTGTTCGACACAGTACTCATGTGGTTTACGGCCCTTCACCAAAGAAGCACCACAGGACCTGAACAGAACATTGCTTGTCATTAGTTTTTCCACTTTAAAAAACATAGAAGTGGAAATGCATTTTGAAATGACCACCACATAAGTCCAGGGATGTGTTTGTGTCTGTGTGTGTACATATGTGTGTCTTGAGAGCTGAGAGAGATGAGAGCTTTGTAAGTGATGAGGGAAAACATAATAAACTGCAGTAGAACCAGGTTAGACTTTTTTCACATCAATAGAAAAGATGCAGCGTACATACACAGGGTCTACTTCAAAACAACACTAAAAAGTATTTTTGTGTCTATAATTATATTTAGAGTTGGGAGATGTTCAAAATAAATATAATATTTCAATTTATCTGTAGATACACGACATCAGAATATAATTTTGTTTTGTAATAAAAACTATTTAACATACCTTGTACCTATTTTTTTTTTTTTT